>VYZW01052547.1:63508-86427 GCA_013401315.1 Balaeniceps rex
GCAAGATTGCAGATTTATAGAAGCTAGGTCCTCATAACCACGCAGAGATGAGAAGGGCTGTAGAATCTCCGTATTTTTTTTCTCACGCTAGCTCTACTTTGTACAGTATATGTTGCTAGTTACGTGATGGGGAGAAAATGCATCACTGTGCATCTACAACCCAGCACAGCTGCATCTGTTTTGCTCCTGGTTACTCTTACTGAACACGAAAAAAAACTAAATGGGAACATTTGCACAGCTATCTAAAATACTGAAATATCTTTCCTCTTCCCTGAAGGAAATACAAATATATAAAAAGGTAAGTTCTAAAGCCATTTTAAACCCTCGAACTGGAAATAACACTCTTTTTTCACTTAAGTGCCAAGAACTTGCTTGAACTTATCTTTTTTTGCTATGTGAGCTATAGAAACTAGCTTTCAAAATCATTATAGAACATATACCACAAAATAACATTTATATACTCTGAATGCATGCACAGGTCACCTACAATCTTCTTGTTCATTTTATAGAACCTGTTTCCAAGAAAAATCTTTTGGACCAAAAGCAGATTATTGTTTTTTGACAGAAAAAAAAAAAATTATTGGCATAAATTATTTCTTGTAAGTACCAGAACCTGGGTATTCAGTAAATCACCATCCCAGATTTTAAGTGCATTTTGAAGAAAGAGCAAGACTTTGCAAGTTATCTTTTCATGGCTCAAGGGGAAAGCTCCCTCCCTTCCTTTCACACCAGCTATTCTTGACTGCTAAATTGTCTTCCTGCTTCCTCCCTCTTAGATTTCATGTTTAAAGCTGCAGAAAGTTAAGATAAACAGGAGTTGTCACACTAACATATGACTCAGTAATATTGCAAAGCTTTGTTAGTTTGGGTTTGTTTTTTTTTATTAGGACTACTAGTGCTGCACAGGATAATTGTTTTTTTTTTAAAAATGTAAGTAGTTGTCTGTGGATGCTTTAATTAGAATTGATATGCTCATAAGAGATTTTACAGTCTTACTCTTTAAGTAGATGACTGTCATCACTTAGTCAGACAAGCTATACATGACTCACAAATTTCACTACCTTCCTTATAACTAACTTACATTTATGTGGTCTTTCAGATGATCCAAAAGCAGAGAGAGAGAGAGATGTATACTACCACAGAAGAGCGACCAGTCTGATATTGGCAAAGTATAAAAGAAAAAAGGCCTAGTTTTATGATCCATGTCCCAGGATCTCAACTGTCAACTCGGAATAAACAGGAACTTTTAAAGCTTTGTGCATGACACACACTCCCCAGAGCACTGGTAAACTGCACTGCATTTTGTTTGCCCAGAGGATGGGAGGGAGAGTAAACACACACAAGTCTGAAAGTTTTGATTCTGAGATAATAGGATACTTTACCACCTAATGCTTAAAATACGTATCTCCTTCCTCTTTAGATAAGGAAACTCCTAGAGTATGGAAAATAAAAGCTATAGGGTTTGTAAGGTTGTGGTATTCCCCCAACCTCAACGGTTCTGCAAATGGTGAAATTTGCCTCAATGTATGTCTGCAGATATTTCATACTCAGTGAAATAAATCACATTTCCTCTAGGACAGGGAGTAGCTTGTCAAACATCTGAGCAGAATGAACTGTATTCTTCCCAAAATAATATATATAAAAATGGTACCAAATTGGCTATAATGAAGCAGCAATAGCCAAAGTATACGCATCTTTTAGTGCACCTAACAAATGCTTCTCAATACTGAATGCCACCAAGGGACACCCAAAAGCAGAAACACTGCAGTGTGTGATTCCTTATTTCCAGTTCAAGGAGCCCTCCTATCACAACTACAGGAAAAGTTACTTGCTTTTTTTTATTTTTTTTTTTAATCTGTAATAAAGCATGTCTGCCCTCCTGTCCACTCATTGTTTTAGAAGGTGTTTGCTTTACTATGTTAAAGAGAACTCATTTTTTAATTCCAGCTGTATCTTTCCCATTTACTGGCTATCACAAATGATTTTTCAGCGACTCTAGTTTGGGTTCAAGTTCTCTTGCATCCTTACATTTTTGCTTTACTGCAAAACACTCCACTAGTACATTCAGTGCACTGCCTTCCCTGTCTTTGAGAAAGAGGGATAATGCGTAATGCCTTATGCATTCCTCTTTTCTTCTTAATCCCACTTTTCTTTCCTCTTGTCTTGTGCAGGTGACTTAGATTTGGAGCACCTGAGCACCGCCACAGCTCTCTAGCCCTTCCAAAGCTGAAGAGAAGCTGTAGTACAGTGCAGCAAGAAGGAGTGCAGGTGCCTGTGTCTGGTCTGTGCTTCTCTTTCCCAAATTCTGGCTCCATTGCTACCCCATGCAGTGGGGCTTCTTCCACTGTCTTACTTCCCCTCTCTCCCTTTCCACAGCCTCCCGCCCGAATGTTAAATGATTTAATGCAAAACCTGTTGCAAAATACTCTAAAACTCATATCACGTTTCATGTCCCTGTGTTCATGCTGCTTCTTTTACACCCCTTCCTGGAAAGCATTTCTGAGTACTGACTACTGAATTTCAGGTTGAGGAAATCTGTATTCAGGTGTGATCCTTAATTCATGGGTGGTTGGTATGGATGGGTTTGTTGCTTGTTGGTTGAGGAAGACCACCCAGTCAATCGGAAATGGTTCTTTAAATTAAATGGTCATTTATTATTCACATTGGCTTACTAAGGGTTTTACTGGGTCTCATTTGCCCCTGAAAGACTGTAAAACAGTGGTAAGTTGTTGTGGAAATGTTTTTGACCTTTGTGCCTCAGGTCTAATGTAATGCCCACAAAATCAAAGGAGATACTCTGTTTTCCCGGGGATTGCCAGTTTGTTTAAATTTGGAGCAATGATCTAGCCACAGCAATGCCTTTTTTTGTTCTGTTGGGCTGTGGCACTGCAAAGCTCTCTCAGTTGGTGATGCACTTAAAAGACCACCTGGGAAACTCAGCTAGAGCAAAACACAGCCACATGGTTTGCTGAATAGGGATCCTGTAAGGGAGGATCTAATGCTTGGTTGAAGCACAGCACTCATGGCTCTGCTTAGCTGCAATTTTTTCAAGTTTGGTCACAGGTGAAGAAGAGATTGGCAAGACTTCCGTTGGAATCTGGGGCGTCTTTTGGATGGCCTGCTGCCTGCTCTCGGTGGGCACTGTTCAAAATGCTTGAACCTTTTCTGGGCACGGGATTTGGGCTAGGTGGACTCACTAATGGATCTGGGTCCTGTGCTTGTAACAGAAATACGAAGGAATCAGAGGACCTACAGGTCTGCAGTACCATAACAGACTATTTTTTGTTTAACACAAGCAATGTGTTCTGCATTTGCAATGTCTTCTATATACATTGCAAAGCACTATTGGATGTGGGTAGCCTAGAGTTTACAACACAGACGCAGGAAGATAGGAAATTCATTGGTGGAGATAACTTAGTGCTTATTGTCATTGCTTCCATGTCTTCTAAAGTTTCTCGAGTAATATTTGTTTTTATTGGTTTTAAGTATTTTATATCAAACAGTGGCTAAATTATACAAAGCAAACTCAAAAGCCAACAAAGGTAGTTGGCCAAATTTAGATTTAAAACATAAAGGGTAGAAAGGAAAACCCTTCCATCTTTGAGAAAGTAGCTTTTTTGTGCATGACTGCTAATACAGTGAGCAAACTGCAACAGCCCTGAGAAAACTAGACCCTTAGTTTAAATACAGTGCATGTTTCCATCTGTATTTCTTAGCCTGTTCAGTTCTCCAAACGAGGTGTGAATCACTGCCTCAACGGTTTGACCTAAATCTATCGAGACGATCAGCTTGCTGGTGGAAATGCAAACTAGTTTTAGCAGCTGCCAGCAGTAACATCTGAATTGCACTAGGGCACAAACCGTCTGGTCAATATGAGAAGGTGTTTCCAGCAGCATATCTTGTTGTAGTAACATGAATTTTGCTTGTGGGGTATAGTTCAAATACGAAAGGGGCTTTTCTCTTTTGTTTGATTTGTAATGTTTGCCTACTGTATATGTCTGCTCTTTCATTGCTTTCATGTGTTCACAGTTCAGCCCCAATAAAAGTGGAAAATATTACAAACAGGTAATAAAACAAGAAAGGCGGTTTGGGTATTTGATTTATTAATCTAAGGGGAGAGAAAAACCAGCAAGTGGAGTAACTGATAGGGAACAACCATGTCGTGTACACTGCTTGCTTCTGCTGGGTCCATTGCTTTCCCCACTGCTTCAGTGTCATTACAGGTGGGTCAGTGTTTCTCTGTCATCTGTTCTTCACTGTTTCTGAAATTAAAAAATATTTCTTCCTAAAATACAATTTCTAAAGGTAGGATTTTTTTAAGCTAACTTGAGCCATCCAAAAGTTAGGTATCTCCTCTAAGCTAGTCATATGGGATTTCCCTATATTCAACGAAGAAAGAGAAGTTTCTCTTTTTGGAACAATTTTTCCTCTTTTACTGAGACCTTTATTCAGATCAGCTTCCCTGTGGAGGTTTCAGTGTCTCTCTCACCGTTAAAGCAGAGAAGACCTAGGCAACTAGATCAGACTTTGGGGAGAGAGGAATGCGTGCATTCTTAAACAGATGTGAATGGGACATATATTATGTTCATGTGTAGTGGCTTTACAAAGTAACAGCTATGTACAAGAAGCAGTACTCTCTTAACAGATAACAGAGAAGAAAACCAGGTTGTCTGTCTTTTGTCCCTTATTACAAAGAAAATTTTTTGGGAATTGAGTTTTCTTTTTTGCCAGAATTCAATACACAAAAAATATAAATTATCTACTTCCAAATTTTGTAAGAGGGAGAACCAGACAATAAAGAGAGTCTAAATTTTGTAGAGAGTTTTTTAAAAGATTTTAAGGTCTTACCTTGAAATTCAAGGCTTAACATTAATCACACCAGCTACCTCAGCCTGACAGCAGTACAATCGCTTTGTTTTTACTATAATATATGCAAAATAAATAGAGGTACATCCACAAGAGGTTCCTGGATTTAACTTGACCATTTTACTTTATGTTAAAAGTATAATTCTTTTTTTTCTTGGATGTATTCCCATGAAAGTCAGGCATCTAACTACAGTATCTAAAATACGAATGTCATCTCCTTATGTAGTTAGTAGAGGGAAGTATGTATCAGGAAGGTAATTCAGTCTTTCTGAAATGCTTCTCTCCACTTCTCCACTGACTACAGATAAGCATCAGACATTTACATTTCTGCCTCTGTTTCCTCACCTAGGTATTAATAACTAGGGGTGATGAATCTTGGCTCTATTATTGTACATTCAGATTTTATGTTAAGTGACATGTTCTGACAAAGTGGTGGATCTAATGCAGACAAACCATGTCCAGATGAGAAAATGGGAAGTGTAGTGGCTACCTTATGCTTTGAAAACTTGGAAATTACAAAGCAACCAACAGCAGATAGGACTTGGGAAAGAGGCAGCTTGCAGAAATACTTCACATTATCCGTAATGTTGCTACAGACGAAAGAGCCATTGATTAAAAGACTGAGAAAACAGAATAATTTTTAGGAAGCATAGAAGCAAAATCAAGACAAATTCTCCATAGTAAAATAGCTCCAGGGTGAGAGGATGGCCCTTGAGATTTGACTTGGAGTAATGAAAAACAGTAGATTTTCCAGCATGGTAGGAGAAAATGAGGGCTGAGTAATTTTTAGAGAAAAGACCGTCCTGGAATTTTACCTCTTCTTGAGAAGACTGACTATAGAAAAGGGAAATTCTTGGCACTTAGGTTAAAGCAAATTCAAGAAACTTAATCTGAAAAAGGTGTCAAGATATAAAAGGAAGGTCCAACACCAACTTTCCTGGGGATTAACACAAGATGTTAATGATCAGATGAAAGAGTGATTTTTTGCTATGATTTTTTTTAACTGTAATTTTTACTGTGAAAACCACATTTTCCAGCCCCCTTACCTTGGTTTGCATGGTGCTTCTCCATGAAGGTGAGGAAGCTTTCAGCTACTTTCAGTGTATACAAACATACATGATTTCCCCATCTTTTTTAACCTCTCCTTTCCAACATAACACACCCACAAAACCCAACTTGTTAAGAACAAGTTCTTTACACGGCTGTATGAGCTCCTTGCTACATTTCTATTTTGAAATTCCTTATGGCTGATGTAATTTCTTGCTGTTTGGTGGGTTTGGAGTTTTTATTTTGAATATGTTTTAGCTTTCATTCCCCAGAGCTCTTCTGAAATACATGCTCTTCATTATTAGACTTGAGGTTTGGAAACTGCGGTCTGCCCTGGCCCAAGACCAAGTTCCTTGGGGGAAAGTTATACCTGGAGAGTTCCTGCACCAGTCATCCTGTCAGGCCAAGGAAAACGTGAAGGGAAATGCATGGGGTTTGCATGGCAAGATTTTGGGAGTGGGGGGGCTACAGAGGTGGCTTCTGTGAGAAGGTCCTAGAAGCTTCCCCTATGTCCAATAGAGCCAATGCCAGCCAGCTCCAAGACAGACCTGCTGCTAGCCAAGGCTGAGCCAATCAGCGACAGTGGTAGTGCCTGTGATAACATATTTAAGAAGGGGGGGAGGGAAAAAACCAAACCTGCACAACTGCAGCTGGAGAGAGGAGTGAGAATGTGCAAGAGGAACGACTCTGCAGACACCAAGGTCAGTGAAGAAGGAGGGGGAGGAGGTGCTCCAGGCACTGGAGCAGAGATTCCCTTGCAGCCTGTGGTGAAGACCATGGTGAGGCAGGCTGTCCCCCTGCAGCCCATGGAGTTAACGGTGGAGCAGATATCCACCCGCAGCCTGTGGAGGACCCCAGGCCAGAGCAGGTGGATGCCTGAAGGAGGCTGTGACCCCATGGGAAGCCCATGCTGGAGCAGGCTCCTGGCAGGACCTGTGGACCCGTGGAGAGAGAGGAGCTCATGCTGGAGCCAGTTTGCTGGCAGGACTTGTGAACCCATGGACCCACGCTGGAGCAGTCTGCTCCTGAGGGTCTGCACCCCGTGGAAGGGACCCACTCTGGAGCAGTTTGTGAAGAACTGTAGCCTGTTGGAAGGACCCATGTTGGAGAAGTTCATGGAAGACTGTCTCTTGTGGGAGGGACCCCATGCTGGAGCAGGGGAAGAGTGTGAGGAGTCCTCCCCCTGAAGAGGAAGGAGCAGCAGAGACAATGTCTGATGAACTAACCACAACCCCCATTTCCTGTCACCCTGCATCACTCAGGGGGAGAAGGTAGAGAAAATTGGGAATGAAGTTGAGCCCGGGAAGAAGGGAGGGGTGGGGGGAAGGTGTTTTAAGATTTATTTTTTATTTCTCATTATTCTACTCTGATTTAACTGGTAATAAATTAAACTGATTTTCCCCAAGTGGTGTCTGTTTTACCTGTGACAGTAATTGCTGAGTGATCTCCCTGTCCTTATCTCGACCCACGAGCTTTTCATTATATTTTCTCTCCCCTGTCCAGTTGAAAAGGGGAGTGATAGAGCGACTTTGGTGGGCACCTGGCATCCAGCCAGGGTCAACCCACCACAGCAATACAGGGGCTTTTGTATGAGTAAGTAATCCATGGCTACTGACATTTGGAAACACTGAAATGTAGCTGGGAACTGTAAGCCTGGTATTAAGAACAGTTCGCTCTCTCCAGGATGAGAGGCACAGATAGGAAATTACATTGGTGTTTTCCTTGTTTTCCTTTCAAGGAGATAGATACACTTGATGCACCTTCAAGACAAGGAATCCGTCTCTGGATCCACACAAAGACTGGGGTGGGCTTTCCTTACCTAGCTCCACTTCAGGATTTTTCACATGGGAAAAGTTCATCCTCCAGCTGCTCTTGAGACACCACCACCGTTACACAGATCATCTGCAGTGGGATTCTTCTGCTCAGTTTTGATACCTGAGCTACCAGCTATTCTTTCTCTATACTCAGTAGAGAGAAGCAGGCAGTTCTCCGATACTGTTCATCTCATCTAATCGTTGACATGTAGGAACCAATTCAGTTGTCGAAACATAGCTGCCTGTTGCCATAGGGTGTCTTGAGCCGTCCACATGAGGCTGGTAGATAAAGTACAGGGCTTGTGGGAGGCCTGTGCTCTTCCCTAAGGGAAGGCAGGAGGCCCAGTGTGATGCCCAGTTGTATTTAAGCTATTGAATGGAGTTCTGAATTCTCAAGTTTTCACCACTTAAGCCATTTAGGAGTGGGATTTAGTACCAGACTGTAGATGCCTGAATGCAATGCTTGCAAATGAACTGCATGTCTAAGCTCCCATTATAATCAAAGCACATTTAATCACTACTGTCAGTGGTGTCTGGAGAGCTAGGATGTAATTTAACAGAACTTTTTCAGAAAATAAGATTGATGATTATAATAGTTTTTGACCTGACTTGTGGAAGCCAAATTCTTCTGTTAGCAGGCATATGGAGGAGTGTTTTGGTGATTAGTCTTATTTGAGAGTGGTGGAATTATTTATTAAGAAAACTTTTCCAACCTGTGTACAGATGCCAGACCCGGGCTTTGCGTTGAAGTAATTGATCTAGCACCAGTTAGATGAACTTGAATATGTTTGGGTTTATTTAGCTCGTAAAGCCTTTTTTTCATGCTCACTTTATTCTCATTTGTTTGAATTTTAAATGGTAGATTTTAAATAGACTGTGTTTATGTATTTTAGGATGTTTATATTAAGCTATGCAGTACCTCAAACAGCTCTGCAGGACAGAGGTACTCCATACATTGGTTTATTTTTACTGCTAGCCAGATGGTATTCTGTGACATGACAGTACACCTCGTACTTGCCAGAATGTTGTAGAAAGGTAGTGCCTGAAGGCGTGATAAAAATATTATTTAAAAAAATCTCTAGATCATGTTTGTAAGAGACTTTTGGATGAGGAAAAATATTTTTCTGTCACAGAGGGTAATTAAAAACATCTGTAAGAAGTATGACCAACACAGCAGAGGGCTGTTTTTTTTTTTTTAATGGCTGTGTTTCTGTGTCCAAAAGAAAATACCACAGGATACAAACTTACAGCTGACCATTCATGCAACATAATACCTCTAGCAGCTTTTGGTCCAGAAATGTGCTCTGTCACAGGCTAAAGTCTTTTGGATGCTCTGTAATGCCTGAAGCATTTTTAAAATCTGCATTAAACCAAAAGAGCGTGAGCATAGCACAGGCTTTGAGGTGACAGCTCAGTCACTTCCTCGCTTTGGCAGAAGAGTTACTCTCAAAGAGAGATTATCTGGATAAACAAACCACCCATCAAAAGGTGACCTGGAAAGACGAATGCAATGGGATCATTCCAAGCCAGCTCTGGGCAGGGTGGTTGACAGTCTTGAGATCCCTAATCATAAGACCCTTCCAAAGACCTGTCAGCACCATTCCTGCTAACAGCTAGACTCTGGAATTTTTGTGTCAGTGTCAGCTTCCACAGAAATACTTGCAGGAGACTCCCTGGGACTTTTCTGTATGTCTTGTGGATGGTGCAGCACACTGCACACAGAGGAGTAAACTATGGTGCAAGGCTGTGGTCTGACAGCCCTAGTTAAAAGCCATATACTAGGATCTATGAACAGATAATAGCTTGGAATAACCAAAGCTTTCTGAGGAGCAATCCAAAACAGCTAGCAGAGCTACCTCCTCTACTCTGTCCTAGTTTGAGTGACTTCATCTGCTTTCTTGAGCTGCTTTACTGCAGCTCTTTGCAATTGTCATTGATGCCTGAAGGTGGTATGAGCTCAGAATCAACCTTTCCATGTTGCTTGGACAGACTCTGGTCTCTCTTGCATCTGATACACTCCAGACTTTGTTGCTGTATTTGCTCTGGTTTCTGGTTAACACCTCAGGTGCAGCACTTAGCTGTGCTCCCTCTGCTCTCTTTGCTTTTCTGTCCTGCAGCACAAAATGAAACCATATGACTCAAACCCTGCCCAATCCCTCTGGCAGGTAGTGAGACCTACTACCAAGCTGTTCCGGAGCTTCCTCTAAAAGGGTGCAGGTGCTCATTAGTTGTATGTTGGTGCCATCTCACTTCCATGGTAGATGTTGAAAGGTGAGGGTAGGGCTCAGTCATCACTGCTGAACAGAAGAGGGCTGGGGAAGGAGGTCAGGACACTATGCCCAAGATGATCTACATCACTTAATTTCTAGCTCGTTCCCTGGCTGCTTTTTTTTTTTTTTTTTANTCCAAGAGAAATCTCTAGGAGATTAGTCCTAAGGCAGTTTGAGGTAAGCAAGCTGGTGCCACCTGGTCTTCAGGCCAGCCAAGGTGGCACACTTTTTTGAGCAGTTTAGACATAACTTCAGGGTCCATGGCAATGGAGCGAGATCCTTTTTGATCAGTGACACACTTCCCAAAATGAACCCCTTAAAGGCAAGGTTTCATACATGACAGCTCATTTTCCCAGATAAAACTTAACAACAGTAATCTTTTTGTCAGGCCTTATTGGCAGCAACAAAAAGCTTCTAGAAGTCTCTTTACTGAAGCAGATTTCAATATTCACAGAAATCTGGGAAAATAAACCTAGTTTGTCGGACAAATACTTCTACAGATGTATGTGATGAACCAAACAAATGAATAGATTAATTAAACAGTGCTTTGTGGAAAGAAGGGAGGGAGGAAGGGAGGAATGGGAAGCAAAGAATAAGAAACTATATACAGCTCCTTCCCTGAAGTACACAGCTATTAGTGCGAGTCCTCTTTCTAGCAAGAGATTTAGAGCTCTGGCTACTTGTTTCTTACTTTTGGTTATATCTCACTCACCGTTGGACCATCCAGGTGTCCAGGGCTCTATTATATCTCCCAGTTTAGGATGAAGGATTAGGAGGCCTTTTACTAGAGTTGCAGTTACGTAACTATTTTTGTTTGTATGAGTTGTTAGATAAATATACAACATGAAATGTACATAAAATATATTTAAGCATGTTCATTTTTTCATTCCTCCAACTTCCCCTCTTTCCCCTCTATACCAGCAAGGGAGCCTCGTCTGAGAAAGTTTCCATGCATGCAGAGCTCTCTTGGAGAGGCTGATCTTCTTGCTCAGCCTCCTGACCAAAGCACTTAAAATATCAATCCTTAAGCAACATGTATGGGGCTTACTTCCAAATGTTTTTAATCAACCTACTACATAAACTGGTTATCATGTGGTGAAGTTAATAACTGTTTTCAACTAGTCTCTGAGGTGCCTTTCACTGGCAGGTCTCTCTTGAAATATCAAAACTGCTGTAAATAAGAAATTGTAAGTGGTTGATTTTTATAGTATTCTTAAAGACCTGGGATTTAGCTGTCTTAGCTGTTGTAACAACTGCCTAATCATGACTATGTCAAAGAAAAAAATGTCAAGCTGAATGACTCTTACCTCCTCGAGATATCAGCATTTGTCTATTGATGCCAATCTCATAAGCATGTGGGACAAACGTATCAGAGTCCATTTGAGGTTTACAGGGTTGGGTCAAGCCACAATATGAATAGGAAAAGGTGGAAAGTTGGGGAAATTTGGTCATTTGGCATGTGATTAGAGTGCATGATATGAGACACGAGACACCTTTAATTGGACTTTCCACTTCTTCCATCTCCTTTGTTTTTTGATCATTTATTTCCATCATGTGCATATATGGTGCTTCAAGGCATGGGATTGTTGAGAACTCCATGACCATCAGATGATATTGCATATAGCTGTATTTATACTTCCACAAAACATTGACAGCAACTTCTGTCATCCTGTCTATTAAAACTAAATTTCTCTCTGTCTATTAAAACAAATACCTACAGGTGGCAACCTGTATTTAGTTGTTATATCCTGTAATTTAATTGCAGTAAACTCTTCAAAGTCACTGTTGGATTATGGCTAAGGGCGTACTAGCAGCAACTTGTCTATACCCAAACTTCACAAAATACTGCTTCTTAGTAAACTTAGTCCAGAAAAGAGTACATTTAGTTTCTTGGGCAATCTAAACAAATCTAAGCCTATTTTCCTCCAGGAGAACAATTTTTCCTGTGCTGCCAACAGGGCCTCTTTTGCTTGACTTGGCTTGTTCTTCTGGCATATACAACGAATCTCTAAAGTTTCCTCAGTATCTCTGTTCAGCTGAGCCAATATAAAGCATTTCTGGTTCTCTTCTTAGGTTTTTCAATCCTTAAATGACCTGTATGGTCTTTTTTATAAAAGCAAGAGTGCAAGAATGACCTTTTTTCTGTCCTTAAACCAAAATTCCATCTAGCTCTGGAAGTCCCTCTTGAACTGACTGGTGGGGCCACCCTCTGCTAACTACTTTTGTTATTTTTTAAAAGTCTTATCCTTAGCTAATATTCACCCTTTTTGTTCATAGTCTGCATAGGCAATTGATGCTTAAAGATCCTTGCAAAGCTGTATAGCTTTCCAAACTGAAAAGTATGGACTAGGAATCACTAGGGCTATGTCTAGATGATCATGGCTAGAAGTGCAGCTAGGATTGAGGTGACGAAGATACACAGCTTTCCCAGTTTACATTGAAATGAAAGCTAGGAATGAGGGCTGAGCAGAAGTTACTGTGCTTAAACACATTGTGATGTGGACATCTGGGAGTACATCACTGCTCATTCAGATGGTAAATTGGACAGAACTTAGATGTCTTCCTTCCTTTGCCATAAAGGCTTCAAAACCTACAAAAGAAGCAGAAGACCTGAGCCAGCCAAAGAGTAAAGCTGACAGAGCCACTGCAGAAACTGTGGAAGCTGAAAGCACTAAAACAGTGATGACTTTAAAAGCTTATTTCTGGTGTCTTAACTCTGTATGTCCTGTTGTCTATACAGATTTGCCATTTGCTCTCACAGATTTACTTCTATCCTTTTGTTTTTCCACCTACCTAATTCCTCTCAGAACTCCATTGAAAAGATTTAAGCAACAAATAAAGCCAATAATAACAATACTAACAGAGCTAATATTTGCTATTACCACATTGTTTGCTATGCTCATATGTTCTTCCTCTACCCCTTGTCTGTCTTATGTATTTTCTGAGTTCTGTGGTCCTGAGACTTTCTCTGATTATGTATTTATATAATTGAGGTAAATTCCACATTTCTTAAAGGTTCTTATGGCATAGTGTGAGCTTCTATTAGGTCTGATAGTATATGCATACCAAATATATGCATATCAAAATGAAACTTTGAGAGAGAAAGAACAGAGTCAGAGGTGTGATGACAAGGCGGGAGCAGGACTTTGCTATGTGTTGGACAGCAGAAGGTTGTTTCTTTGATACGGGTTCTTGTGTTTGAATACACATGGTTACACTTGACTATCACTAACGCATCTCCTGTTTGAATACAGCTGCAAATATACTTTGGCCTTGAAAGACAGACTGCTGCAGAACAGGATTTCATGTTTAAGTCTACAGATATATGCATCCTCCTTTGAAAATTAGTCCAAGATGTAGACTGTCATTAAAAGATCGTAGTCTCATGCTACGTATATTATTTGTCACAATGCATCTTGTATAGTGAACGATATACCACAAGGAAGAGTACTGTACATAAAAAGTAATTTGAAAGGTAGTCCATGCTGTCTGATATTTATATTCTATTTATCACATATGTAATGAAGATGGAGAGAAAGAAGATATGTTCAGCCTTTGAAGAACTTTCAAGCTTTACATTGTACCATCACAGTTGCTAGCAATGATTTCATTTGGACTCCACATTGCTCTTTTAAGTTAGGTGATTCTTTTTCTCCTACAGTCGAGTGTGATGGTATTCTAGCATAGATATCTGTTAGATCACTGACTTGAAGAGTGATTTAAGTTGGAAGAGACCTCTTGATGTCCTTTGATGCAACTCTCTGCTTGAAGCAGGTTCAGCTTAGATCAGGTTGCTCAGGATCTTGTCCAGTTGAGTTTTAAGTATCTCCAGTTCTCTATATGACAGGGACAGGCACTTAACCTCTTATTTGCACTTGCTACATAATTTGTCCATTGCTGTGGCTGCTGGTGTTGTTAGTGGCAGAGTTATGCCTTTGACTGGGAAGAATATTTCAGGTTTGTTCACACCCTATGTGTTGGAGCAAAGATATCTAGCACAGGATGAGTAGACCCTGGCAGACGGACCTCTCTCATCTCAGATGCTATCAGACAAGGCTGTTTTGACTGGGACATTACCCTTTATTTCGCTTTGTCAGCGAGGCAGCCACAGTCTGTTGTTGAGTGGAAGTTTTTGATGAGGGGGGCGCTCTCTGATGGCAGCATTATATTTTAGACTTGGAATGCTCAAAGTACCTCCAAAATTTTAAGGTAGGTATGGGAACATACAAAGCTCTTTGTGGAGAGCTCATTCCTGCCCTGCAGCAGCAACATGCCATCATTCAGTGCCTTTCTGCCATGGACAGGAAGGGGTGCTGTCCACCCTGGGCCAGTTTGGAGAAAGTTCCCTGCCAGATCACAGGTCACTCAGAGGAAAGGTAAGCAAGACCCTTCTGCCAACTGTCCATGTCCATGCATTGTTGTGCTCTTGGCCTCTCTGAAGCAGTAAGTGCATCTTCCTACTGTGCATGTAAGACGCTAAAGGGACACTTTCCCCTGGATTTCCCAGTGGTAGGACCTACAACTGTGTGAATCAGTAGAGTCCTCACTGCCTGACCCTGCAGATCATTGTTGATCAGTGAGGAAATTCATTAATTCCATGACCATGTGCCTGTCCAATTCTTCCTGGGGCCCTCATCACCATGGTTGCCACCATCTGGAGCCTGCTCCTGTGCGATGTTGCACAGCTGGGCCCTGGGATGTCTGGGGATGCTGAGATACAGACCTGTCGCTTGGACTCTGGTACCTCTGTATAGGGCTTGGCCTGAGCACGTGGGATCATGGGCATATTGGATAGTTACTTCTCCATCCAAGTTGTGCATATTTTGGAAATACTCAAACTTACCTCAAATTCCAGCTCCTTTCTTTGGCCTCAGATGATGTTTTCTGAATTTGAACTGGTGAAACCATGAGTGTTGGTCTCCTCTTGACCCCAGTTGGCATGTCTTTAAATGCTCTTTAGCACCATTCTATTCAACAATGGACACAAACTAGACAGCTGCCTCACAACCTAACACAGGAATGTTTTGTAGCATGTTGCCAAGGCTAAGGCATGTTGTTTTGGTCTATAGCATGAGAATCAGGAAGGGCACACAAGGCCATGAAGCCTGCAAGCTGACGAAGCCAGATCTACCAGGATTTATTTTTATATTTTATATAGGAACGAAACCCTGGTATGTACTGTTTTCCAGTTCATGCTTGCAATTTTTTTTCACAAGGGAGCTGTTTAGGCTCCTGCCCTTCCAACACCACCCCACAATGGGATCTTGGGTGATAAATAACATGAATGTAGCCAGGAAGATCAAAGGACTAAGGCCTGAGTGTGAAACATGGGACATAGAAATGTGACAGTATAGACATGACACTATTTGGAATTCTGCAATGGCCAGAACTCCTCTATATTCAGTGCTCTTCTAACAGACCCTGTCCCAAAATTATCTGGGACAAGAGCTGAGAGAGGGTATGAAAAGATGTGGAAATAGAACAGAACTATGTCACAGTATTAGCCAGCATAACAAACATGCAAGCTATATCCCTCATCATGTAAGAGACTGAGGAAGATTCCTTAGTATTGAATTCACAAAGCAGTACACAGAGAGCATCCTGTGTGAGACAGTCATGCTGAGACATTTTTGGAAGAAGACAAGTGAGCATTTCAAGCTACTATCAGTGCAGAAGCACTGGCTAATAAATTAAAAATTTTGAGAACTCATCTGCAAGGGCATGATCTGTCCTGGCAGAAAAAGATCACTTCAGATGAAAAATTAATAGTAACAACACACGTTGGTGATAAATACAAGACAGAGGGAATAGAAAAGGACTGAGTTGTGAAGGACCAGAAAAATAAATGTTTGTCTTTATGCTATGAAAAAGGAACATAAAAAAAAATATTTGAAGGGGCTTGGAGAAGACAGAAAAACACTGCCCTGATTTCAAGTGGTTAACTTCAACATTTAGTGAATATTAGTCCAGGATACCCCAGCTCCCTTTGTAAGAGCCATTACTACTGTGAATTGCTGTCAAAATCCAACATCTAATACCAAAAGGGTTAACTTATCTGCTTAAACCAACAAATAAATAATCCTACAAGAACTTCTTTCAACTACTGTTTTTTTGGAATGACTCCCAGTAATATTAATGGCATGAGTTCTTTCAACTTAAGTCTTTTGGAAGGGCTCCCAATAAAGTTAATGACACAAAGCTCTTTCAACTAGTGTCTTCTGGAATATGTGCCTGTAATATTAATGTCATTCCCTCAACTCATTCATCATTGTAACATCTTACTAATTACACATTCATTTTCCTATATATTGAACTACCTTTCTTTGTAATAAAGTAACATTTTAGGTAATTAAACAGCATTTTGATCTAAACTATATTCAATATTAATATGTGCAGTGTTTACAGCCAAACACAGAGAATTGAATTAGTAAAACAAAAATTTCACTAAACTGGAAATACTGAAATTTTCAGATGCAGTATATGCTTTAATGAGCAACTCTATTATAGGATAAATTCAGTTATGCAGGAAGTAATACATAGAAGAGTTGTTTCATAATTTACCCAATAGAGTTGCCAAGCTAATTGATGTAACAAAATGGTCCGACTTCTTTGTGTGGCTACATGGAAAAGAGTTGTAAAGAGACAATTTATCTTTTAACCTTTTTAAAGTGCCTATCTCTGAAATTCCTACATTGTTATGAGTGTAGTTATTCTTTGATGTACTTTTTCATGCTACAATGAAGTTGAGTCTTTTGGACTCATCCAGACTGAGTTGGATCTGCGGGTTACTGTGGACAATAGTAACTTGCCTCTCTACACTCCCTGTCTAAATTACACCTACTGAGAACACACTGTCTATCTGGATAACTTAGGACTTTAATGAAATACCACCGACTGACCCAGACCAGGTTTCTCCTAACAGTCCCCTGCCCCTTTCTTTTTTTTTGAGGCTAGAAATGCCAGATGCTCAGAAATTTGAAACAAATGCAAAGGAAGACACGTGGGTGGGAATATACATCCAGGCTGTATGCCATATCTTTTTTGTTGTCTCATCTGTCTCATCGTTCTTTCTCACACAATTGCTGACTTCTAGGAAAAAGAAAAGGGAAAAAAAGAAATACTTGTGTATCCTGCTCAGAAATAAAATAACAGCCTCAAGTGGCTCCTAAATGAAGATCAAGTGAGAAACATCCTTTCTGTCAAACTTCTGAACTGTCAGAGAGTTCTCATATTGCAGAGACAGGAATGCCAGCTTTGTGACAAGAAGTCATCTGAATATAAACCTTTCTAGAAACAAGTGCTGTTGCCAGCACTTGGTTTCCTTGTCGTGCCACAATGCCAGTTCTTTCTGGATGCCCTTTCCACCACCTTCGTTCCTTCCAGAAAGAGTGAAACTGAGTATGTTTCCTATATAAGTGGAGAGTTGAAGGAAGAAGGCACCACGACACTATCCAGGTAAGATTAGTTCTCCCTCCACTGCTGACCTATGGAAAGACCCACACGGATATCATGGATGGGATCAGAAACAGAGGCTTCTCCTTCCTAGTGCTAAGGGCATAAAGGACTTGTGGAGGTGCTGTCACCTCCTCTGTGCCCTTCCAGAACCTCAGCTGAAGACAGCTTCTTCTGTCCTGTTGCAGGCAAAACAGTCTTGCCTCTGCAAATTTAACTTGATTGAATTTATAGCCAATCAACATAAACTTTTAATTACAGATTTGGGTATTGAGAAACAAATAAAACAAACAACTAAACAAACACAGGGAAAACACCTTCCCACCCCATTCCCCAGGCTCAAAGTCAGTTGACACTGCTCTCAATCCCTTCAGCGAGGCAACGGGTGGCACAGGAGGTTGAGATGAGTGCATAGTGGTTTCTTTCTGTTCTTCCTGGTTCTTGCTCTTTTCCTCGGCCGTGGTGTGGGTTCCTCTACAGTCTCCAGTCCCTTCAGGGGCATACCTGCACCAGCGTGGGCTTATCCATGGGCTGCAGTCCTCTGGCAAGTAGTGTCTCCTTCAAGAACGCATCTCCATCCATGTCCCCCACAATGTCCCCTTCTGTTTGCCTCCTCCTGTATCTTTAGTGCACCTTCAAATGAGTCCTCCTATGTCACCTTTTGTGTCTCCTCACATGCCTCCCTTTGGGCCTCCTGCCTCCAGCACCTATTGCCCTTTCTTACGTACGTCTGAGCAGAGGCACTGTGTGCCCCTCTGACCAGCTGAGGTTTTGGCACAGTCTGGGTTGGTTGTTGAGCTGGCTAGAACTGGCTGTGATTACACAGGACGGTTCATGGCTTCCTCCCACACAGGTCACTCCTGCAGCCCTCTGCTACCCAAACCTTGCCAGTTATGCCCACTGTACCTTCCCAGGATGTATTTTGGCCTAGTTCTGCTCTTGTGCACACACACACACACTTTTTCTTGGGAAATAATTCCCTGCTCCCACAGACCTCAGACATACCTGTAGGCACTGGAGTCACCCGAAGAGGAATGAACCAACACCCAGAGATGGGACTTACCTGTGAATGGAGCTCTTATGCTGCACAGTTTTATAACCACCTTCTTTTGTCTTCTTCCTTGGAGTCCCTCATACTCTGGGATCCTGTAGTTGCAAGGAAAGTGAGGAGCAGAAAATGACCACCTCTCTGTACTGTCTGCTTGGGACACAAGAGGATGTACACACAGTGCTGGGACTGCTGGAGAGAAAAATTATTTGAGCTCAAGCATTTGATGGGTTTGTGCACCCAGGGGGAAGAGGCTTTCGACTAACACATCTTGGTGAACTCTACTTACAGGTAAGTAACTTGTCCAGCTCATAATTTAATATTTCATATGTCAGACAAACATCAGTGGTAAATATAGGAAGGAAAAAGTATACACAAACAAACAAGGAGAGTATTATTCACCAAAAGTAGAATAGCACAGTAGGAAGCACACCTGTGAAATAGTCTCTGTTTGGCACTGATGAAACTTTCAACATTTCTATGGCAAAGATGGGTTTCATTTCCATCACCCAGGGTGAAAACTGAGATACTAAAAAGTTAAATGACATGGTAATCTAAGAGGTTCATAACTCATTCAGGAATAAATGCTCTGGAACATCTCCCATGTATATATCTAATAAATGATCTGTCCTTAAAACATGCAAACTCTTAAGCACCAAATGCCAGACCCTTATCTGCTCTGGGCAGGTTTCACTTCACTACATCAGACGGAGCACTTTAGAGCACCTGAGCATCAGACTCCTTTTCTTCATGTCCCCTGTTTGAGGGAATACAGACTTGATGGTCTGATTAGCAGCTGGTTGTCTAGACTTAATTGGTTTTACAAGCTATATGTAATTTAGTGGTATGGACTTCTGAATAAGGTATTTTATTAGTAGGAAGGGTTGGGCTGTTTAGGAACATGGAAAAGACATGTAGGGCTTTTAACCTTGAGGTCATTGGTTTGAGCTTGGTCCAGCCTGATAAGAAACCAAAAACATTAAGTCTGTATGTTCTCATGCAACTCTTCCAAACAAGCATTTCCTAAAGTATTAGACGGAGGTCATTGCTGTTGTTTTTCCCTCTTTTTCCTGCTTTCCCTTCTGAGTTAAGACCTGAACACTCTGCCTGGTATAATGATCTGTTTCTGCTTTTAGAAGAAATGCAGCAGGGTTTTTAATGAGATTTTTCTTCCATAGAAAGAATGTTTCTGCTTCCCATGTACATAATGTATATGAATACCATGATTACCCAGTTGACTTCGCTAAGATATTTAAATGGAGTCTCAGCTAGATATTGTTCACTGTGAACAGCCTTTTGTCCAGGCCATGTGTTCTGGATTTATTTCACATAGATTCAGGCATCTAGTCAAATCACATAATTTAAAGGAGGGTTTCTCTAAGCTCTGTCATCCTAGAACAAAGAAAAGCATCAGCTTGACTGAGATACTTCGTGTACCACCTTCTCTGCAATAGCAATGCATTTGTGCAATTTTGCTTAATGCATTTTGAGAAAGGGTGTAATTTGGGATTATGCTCAGGTGCAGAAAGGCACTCTCAGTGTCAAATTAGGATGTTCACACTGGGATTTGAGATGTATTCTGCTGGATTTGGGTTGAGTTTTGATGCCAAGGTTCAAAAGAGAAATTAAGGATGTCTACAATCGACAGCTGACAGCCCTTGAAATCATCTAATTCTATTAGGCTTGCAGCGCAGAGTTCCCTGAGCACTGAAAATGCATGATCCCACGTATCCTCAGAAGTTTCTCACTCTAGGCCTGTGGAAACCTGAACTCCAGCAATTTCCTCTGATCAGGGCTGATTTACAGTGATCAGACTGGCTAACACACATGGAGAGCACTAATTTCGCTTGAAAACACACAAAGAAGGTGGTGACACTGCCTAAAGACTCTTTGAGGCTGAAGAGGTTCTGGGGTTTGGGTCCTCTGTTTCTGGCACTACTGCCAGCTTCTTGCACTTCAGGAAGCTTCTTCTCCCTTCACTGTGCAATCCTGGGTTAGATACCAGTACAGGGATGAACCAATACTGTGACTTTCTTATTAGCTACATGCTCATTGCTCAGGATCTCAGATTGTCTAAGATCCCTATATAGTGAATGATGGTACAGAGGTAACTGTCCTTACCTCATCTACTGTTATTCTGGATAAGATGCTTTATTTTTGACATTAATTGCACTATGAATGTTGCTTTTGGTTAACAGTAGGCCATTTTTTTAATATATACCTAAGGTTATTTCATGGTTACTGCCACAATGACTATATTGTGTACATTCCTTGTTTCTCAAAGAAATACTTTACACGGGTCCCATTTTAAAAAAACTGTTCTCTCTGGTGAGGGATGCTGAACATCAGTTAGACCTTCCACCAGAACTCACCACTGCTTTGGTCAGAGTCCTGCTTAACTTTGAACCTGTTTTTCCCAGCTGACACCCAAAATTTCAGTACTGGGGGTGACCAGCTACTCAAACTGCTTGTGAGCAGAGAAAGAAATCCAAGCAAAGTATTTGAAGAAGAGGTTGTCAGCAGTATCTAGGTCTTCAGTTCCATTTGTTTTTGTGGTCAGGAAGCAGCTAGACATGGTGCTGATGTGAGTTGATGATGATCTCTCTTAGTCCAACCTGTATCTCCATGATGCTCTGTTGCTCTGAAGCAGCTGAGTGTGTCTGCACTGCTGTTTTCCTATGACATGTGAAGGCATTAGCTTTATACTCCATAAAATGCCCGTAGCGTTCAGCTGGCCTCCTTTTGTCATTTTAGCAGCTGAGTGGAGGGGAAGCAGAATGAGGAAGAGAATACGTCCCTTAGTGTTCGAGCAGTCAAGTGAATGGGGTGTGTGTTACTTGCGACTGTTACCAACAATAGGGTACTGTTGATGTTACCAGAGTCTGTGATATTTTCAGAGAGGTCTGAAAATGACATTTTATTTTCAGCAGCAGAAATACATCATTGAATTGCTTGTACTTTCCCACATAGTAAATATTGCTAATACAAAGAGGAAATAATCAGCTCCTCGTGGGATTTGCAAACATCAATAGTTGAGCATTCAATTAAATTTGCTTGTGAGTTTTCCAGCACTGGTGGTGCACTGCTGGCATTGTGTGCAGCTGTGGGAAAGCTGGGGTGGTCTTGAACTGGGCATGGGAGAATGGCATCAAAAGCCCTGTCTGTGTAGCAGCCTTAAGCTATTTTATAACCCAGTTAGAGCACTGCTTTAGACAATTGTAATCTGTGCCCATACCTGTCATGGCTTGGACACAGACACTGAAGCCATATCTGAGTGATATTTTAACCCTGATCACAGTACCAAGCAGATATTGCATTATACAGCATTATTCATATGCGTAAACATTCAACTTTATATCTGTATAGGCAGGATGGCAAGTTGGACTTTACAGTTGGACTCGACGATATTAAAGGTCTTTTCCAACCAAATGATTCTATGATTCTAAGTTGTTCAGGCTGATTGCTGTTTATACTTCAGGTTATCTCATATGTATAGTGTTTCAAATGCTCTTTTTGTAATCAAGTCTCCATCCCCTCTATCCTCACATGGAAGTACAGCGTTGAATATACACCAGGTAAACCTTTGCCAAATTACATTTTTCAGCTGGAACTGGCTGCCAACACTCACTTCTTGGAACTGTTAGCAGTAGCTCTCAGTCATAAAATAATCTCCGCATACGTGTACGGGTATAGGAATGGTTCAGACAAAGAGTCTCTCTAGCACAGTACTCTGCCCTAGCTGTGTCTGTATGTGGAAAGGGAAAAAACAGAGCGAGTCATTGCTGGTTCCTAATATCCTTTCCACAGTGAAGGCATCAGAGCTGTACACAGTATTCAAGGCATGGGTGAGCCATAGATTTAAACAATGACATAAAGATGTCTTCTGTTCTGTCTGGTATTCCTTTCCTAAAGTTTCATAATATTCCACCTGTTTTTTGAGCACCAAGTTGGTGCTTTCACGGCTCTATCTAGCCTAACCCCGAGATCTTTCCCCAGAATATATCAGCTCATTTTATATGTAATCACCTTTTTACATGTGACACTAGGTCTGTTGTTCCAAATGTTTTCCCCCATGACTTTACATTTAGCTACACTGAATTACACCTGCCGTTTTACTGCTCAGTTGCTTAAGGTGCTTCTGTGGTTCTTTACACTTTGCCTTTGCTTACACTACCTCGAATGACTTCATATCATCCACAGGCTTCACCACTGCACTGTTGTCTCTCTTTGCCAGGCTGTTTACGAACATCTTGAGCTGCACATGCATGACCCTACTCGTGCCGTCTCTGAGACTGTCACACTATCAGATATCTGGAAGAACTTTATCTGTAAGACAAGAGCGTCCCCTCTGTTTGGTATCTAATTAACTACTTGTTCCTTGTGAACTAGACCAGTAGACCTGCACTACACTGTTCTTGATAT
>VYZW01052548.1:0-104404 GCA_013401315.1 Balaeniceps rex
CTTCCCTTCCCTTCCCTTCCCGCTGTTGCCCTGCCTGTATAATGCAGTCCACTCAACAAGCAGGGCTCCATCAATTTTATCAATGGTCATCAACTATCAGCAATTACAGGTGGCAATTCCCCAGTCTCAGGATGGTTAAGAATACATGAGTAATTTCATGTGTTATTTGAGGTGTGTTTCCTTCCCACATGAAGCTTATGTGAGCTCACAGATGTGCACACTTAGACCCCAAACACAAACAATATCTGTTCCCCTTCTCATCTCAGGTTCTGAAACTAAAAAAGATTGAATTATCCCAAATGGTAAGACCGAATGTCAAAACATATGAAAAAGGAAAGTCTGGATTCCTGCGGCTCTGGGCTTTGTGTCTGGGTCCTCTGCAGCCCACCTTAGTAGGTGTGAGTGCTCAGTGAAGCTTTTCCCACACTTGAGATATTCATAACCGCTTGCTTTTTCTCTCTTGTGTGCAATCTGGTTTCTGAAGAGGTGGGAGTTTTTTCGACAGCCTTTCCCTCACAGGCAGCATTAATGAGGTCTTTCTCCTTCACCCACACCCTATTTTCCAGAAACATGTAGGAACTTAATGACTTTAAGACTTCTTCTTCCTTGTCTTATTAGATCAAAATTGGCCAGCGGGCTCACAAAAGGTTAAAGGAAGAGACACCCAAACAAAAGACACACAGGCATGGATGCAGACACCAAGATCCTTGTTTCCTTAAAAAATGTTAGCATTTTAGCTTTCATTCTTAAAATGAGAACCAAAGCTGACTGAAGGAACATCTGGAAAGAAAGAGTGATTTTCTGCTCACGTGGTTCTTCAGACCTGGGCACCTCCAGGACAGGTCAGTGGCTGAAGAAGTCTGGCTGCTGGTGTCAAGGTCTCCTCTCCCACGTTTGATCAGTCTGGACAAGTCTGAACATCACCCTGTCCCTGCTGACCTGCTGACCCATGGCAGGGCTTCAAGGGTTTCCTCTCACATTTGCAATCTTTGCTGACTCTCCCCTGCTCTACATTTCCCGGTGGTCTTGGGTTTAATGCCTGCCAGGGTATCCATTCTGAGCTGAAGGAGACATCATAACATGTGTCAATGTGGAAAAATATTCTTCTGGTTTAGTCCTTTAACAAAATATTCAGAGTTTTGCTTTCCTTGGCAGCTTGCTTGCAACGATCCTTCTTTCTCCCCCTTCCCACTCCCAAGTATCAAAAGCCTGAATAGATGAACTCACTTGTGAAAGAGCTGGTATCCAAATAATTAGGTGAAAGACTTCCATAATTGCTGCTGGTATCAAGCTTCTTCCCTTGGAGGCTTTAAACTGGGCCATCCTTTATTCTTCCTCTTCCAGCTACTGAGTTTCCAAGTGCAGGTGTTCTGTGCTGGGAATAACTCACTGCTTACAGTCACACACCAGAGCTATAATCACTTACCACTTGTCTAGACAGGTTCTGGATACTCTTTCAGCCACAGCAGTGTCCTACCGCTGGTGCCTGATGAGTCTTTTGCAGGTACCTTCAACACTGTCCCCTAACACTTGCCAGCAAACCTCGGCTCCCTCTTGTCCTTGCCCTGGAGCCTTGCCCAGCTGCTGGGGCTGGCAGGAGGAAAGAGTCCAGTATGGCTCCCAGCAAACCACTGGCTGAAGTGGCAGCCCCAAAGTTGGAGCAGTCTTGTGTCCCAACAGGGATTCTCCTTTTATATAACTGCACACTTAAAATAACAGTAGCTTGAAATTTTATCAGAGGGTATAGAGGGATGTATGTTCTGGAAACAGCTGCGCTCATGCAAGTTGTTACTGTGGTGTGGGAAGTCTCAGAGCTTGGGCTGCAAGGTTTCATTTTGCTTAAAAATAATTGAAATGAAATGAAATAATAGTGCTTAAAATATTTTCTCTGGACTTTTCCCTTTTTGTGGGGGAAACTGAAAAGTATATTTTAAATTCTAAAACAGAAAGGATGTTTCTTTTCAGAATTACCTGAAGATGTGATTTTGGATGTGTTTGGTCCCAAAGTCAAGATTTCTTGTCTGGTAATTCCTACCAGCTCCTTGTGCTATGTAAAACAGGAACTGTTAGCTTGAAGGCAGCAGGTGATTACAGATGCTGTAATATTTAACTTTCAGCGATACTGTTGAAAGAAAAGCAGAGATAGACTTACAGGTTGTTAGACTTTAGGTGGTTTACTGTACCATCAAAATGACATCACAGCAGCTACCTACAACTTACTGAAGATGGAAAACACCAATTTAACGTGGAGTCATTACTCATAATTATGTTCAAATTCTGCTTTAATAATGTTGTCCATATTTGCAATACTGCAAACGTGAAAATGAATTTGGCTGAAAGAGTGCCAGTGTGAAGCAGCATATAATTTTGTTTTTGTTTGTGCTGTACTCCGCATAATTACTGTAATTATGCATATTAGGCTGTTCTGTGTAATGGCACCAGAAGGTAGATAATTTTGTCAATAACTGGCTGTAGCAGCTTATATACATTTTGCACCATCCACAGAAGTGCTTTGAAGATCATTTAGTACTGCTGATTTGCCCATAACAGGTCAGAAATTATTATTATTGCTGCTGTTTTCAGAATGTCTATCTGGAAGAGATGTCTTCCAGCAAAAATCAGGTGCTACTAAAAAATCGGAACCTTGTGTCTGAGAAAACAGAGCAAAGAATAGGGCACACATTTTCAAAGAGGGCAAAATCTTTAATTAGCTGATAGGGCTTCTATCAGTATAATATGACAAGGAGCTGCAGCAGCTTTGAAATCCTTAGAGGTGTGTTTCAGTTCAGATTATACTTCACACAAAAAATTGCAAATACGCTCAATGCCATTTACTTCTTTTTCAACAGAACAAGTTTAGATCAAGATACTTTAATGAATTGACATGAAAAATTAATTTTAAAATAAGGCTAAGCAGAAGCACATTGATAATAGAGAAAGCAAATGGGTGAGGGAATGCAGGTGGGAAAACGAGTGAGGCAGGGTGAGGTAGGCATGGGGTGAGATGCAACCTGGGTAAACTCATAGGTTCAAAGGAAAGGTGGTATTTAGGAGATGGTTCCGTCAAACATTCAGGAAAAAAAAGTTGCCTTTTCTGATGTATGAGATAATTGTTAGTAGTGGTATTACGTTAACTGGAGCCCTCAGCCATTTTCTGAGAGTATTTTGTGCACAGCAATGGGGGCTGCAGCGCCGAGGCCAGCTCTCCTGCAGCTCTGGCTCCGTGTGGCCACCCATTTGCAATGGGGGAACCTTTCTCAGCACTGAAAAGCCTGACACGGTGGGTCCTGGGGAGCCAGCCCTGTCCCTCTATTTGAGGCGGGGGTTTCTGGGTGGTGGTCTGCAGACGCTGTGATCTGGGAGAGCCTGGTGCTTGGATCCGTACGCTGGTCCCATGCTCTCTGTGAGCAATAGCAATTTTCACAACTGCGTTGCTATCCCTCAGCATGATGGAAATTGCACAAGGCTTTTTTTCTGCTGAAAGAAACATGGGTGGATGGGTAGTGGACTTGTTTGTCAGAAAAGTTTGGAAACTAGTCACTGAAAGCAAACGTGGAGTTGCCTGGGGAGACGAGCAGGGCACAAGGTATAAAGCTGTCGTGATCCGCTTCTGTATGTTATGCTCCCCGTACTCGTCAAATTAGGACTCAGTTCTGTGGGAAGGGACGCCTGAGTGATGCTGCTGGTTAGGTGCATTAAAAATGCCCTCAGCCCTGGTGAAGCAGGAATGCTGCTGCTAGATAAGAGCAGTTTCTCTGAGGTGATCTGCTCCTGCTTTATGTCTCCTCGGGTTGAATGGATTCACTCTGAAGTACCAGCTGCATGAAAAATTTCAGTGTCATTTTTAGCTCCGCTTCAGCAGGCATAGTTTGGCAGGGCTGATTTAAGATACGCGGTCTGTGTGGGATACACTGTTATTTATCATGTATTGATCTGGCAATAATAACCCGTGCTTTCTTGAGCTGTAACGCTTGTGACTCCCTTCTTGTTTGGTAAAACCGACCTGCCACTTGTAATTCATTCAAAATGCAGCAGCACACCTTATCGTGGATTTGAGCTAGCGCATTCATCCCGCTCTGCTTTCTTTTTTTGCCCAAATCGCAGTAGTTATATATAGCTCCAAAAGGGACTAGCATGGGTTGTATACAAGATCCTCTCCTTGATCTCTGTTTGATGGGGCTCTGCACTCACATGCTGTGTGGGATTCTGGGGTTTGCCATTATGCTAGAAGTCAGAAAGTAATTATGATTTTTCTGTGGCAGCTCTGGCAAAAGGTCATTTATTCCCTTCTGAAATTTGGCTAAATTAATTTCCACTCTTAAAAGCAGCCACAGATAAACATATTTTTCCCTGAATGATTTGAAATGATGATTGTTGCTTTATTGACTGATGTGATTTTCAGTCAACCCACTCTTATTGTGTTGACTTTGTAGAATATTTAAGTTAATAAAATGTTGTTTTGTCATTGTTGCTTACCTCAAACATATTTGTTCTCTTCAGATAAAATTGTTATTGCTTTGGTTAGTATCTAAAAGAAAAGGTTACAGAAGTTGCATAGCATTGTTTATCAGCACATAGTCCCAGGAAGAATGCTGTCATAATTTAAAACTCAAGTCAAACCCTCTCCTTAATAAGCAGGGTCAGAAAGTCCAGTCAAACGACAGAACATTGGTAAGAAAAGATAAAATTAATCTGAAAATTCAAAATTAAATCAGGTGGTGAGATTTAACTGTAGACTAGTCAGCTAAGGAAAGTAGCTGGACTGTCACTGTGAGAATGCTAAAGAACAGAATTTGAGCTCTACAAGTTAATAAGTTGTCTATCAAATTCCAGTCTAATTAGAATTTGTAATAACAACTCAATTTGCTTTTTGAATTTTTTTTGGTTTTAAATCACATTTTGACATCTAACATAGTCCAAATCCAAGTTTCAAAGCTACTCTCCCACAAGCAATGAAGACGTTCCCTGCGTAGGTCTGTCCCTTCCCAATGGATTATCTGCGTGTGCCTTTACAGGGGTTTAAGCATGTGTTTACTATGAGCTGGGGTCCAGCCCAGTTTCTTCTTTGTAGTTTGCAAATATGGGGTTTAGATTTAGCGTTCAGTGGGCAGAAATCTCTCAGGCACTCCTTCTCCATGATGAGTGATGCCTGACTTTGGGTACTGGGATGGAAGCTGCAGTTCTCCGTGGCCTTCTGGAGTTACTGGTGTGGCTGGGGCAGGTGTTGTTTAGATGTGCCTGAGGTCTGAACACCTTATTTCCCCAATAAATTTTCTAACTGAAGAGTCTCTGTGCTGCTTTTTCCTGATGGCGCAGTTTGTAAACTTTGCTAGCTGCTGCTCTGCTATTAATGCTTTTGTTCAGAGAACATCTTGCTCCCAGTTTTTAATCTGTACTTTCATTCCTGAGACAATTTTTATCATTCATATGTAAGTGTATAGCAAAGAGGAGGCCACACAGATGGAAGCATAGCCTCACTCTGTGCTGCACTTCCCTGGGTGATATAAGTAGCTCTTGGAGTGCTTCCTACAAGGTCAAGCAATCCAAGTGCACTTGAAGAGTTTAGACATACAGTTTCACTCTGTTTTTCAGGAGATCTCAAATGAAAGTCTATCTTGTTTTGATGCATGACACTTTAGTGGTACTGCTTGCTGAAACGAAATCCTCCAGCATAAAATCAATCAGATATTAAAACTTGTATAGTGGAAAGTCTAAATGTCATTCATTTACTTGCAGGGACGTGACAGTCTTTATTGACTTCTTAAAAATAGTGAGTTATTTGCACTCCTTGGAATATCAAAAAAAAAGAAGAAAAAAAGGGATCTAGGGAAACTGATGTCGCCTCATTCTTTTCCTGAATTCTGGATATCGAATTATAGCCAGTACTCCTATGTAACGTAAGCAAAGACATATTGTGTCACACCAGGGACGACCTAAACAGGTATCCTGCATTTTGTCCAGGAGCAGATACTCAGGCGACAGAGGAAGATCAGAGGAAGTACGCAGTGATACTTCTCTGAATACTCTCCCAAATGCTAGGGATTTGTGGCTTAGGGTCTTCCTCACTGCAAGCCTGCCGAATTCTGTGGGCAGGTTTGGTACCCTCAAGCTAAAAGTCTCTCCGGACCTGCTGCAGAAAGAGCCCCAAGCTGAGAGGAGCCCTTGAGCCTCTTGTGTGTCGCAGGCCATCCCGGAGACCTCTCCTGCCCACAGGAGGGAAGGTCGCCTCCAGCTATGTGAGAAATGCTGATCTTGGCCTGGCTGGAGGAACAGTTGGAGCTGCGGGGCAGAGAAGGCCAGATGTTAAATGTTATAAGCCACGCCACAGATGAGCAATTGGTCTGGTCACCATCCCCGCAGTGAAGTGCATGGTCTGCACTGGCACTGACCTGACCCGACTTGACAGTGTCACCACGGGTGGAAATCTTTACAGCGTCTATTCCAGCGTGCAGTGGGCCTTCTCTCCTGGTTTCACGCACAGTTGTTTATTACTGAAACTATAACAATTGTTTTAGAATCACCTGTATAAATAAATCAGTGCCTATTTTTAAACCTGAATAGTTCCTTCATGTTGATAATGCTAAATGATTATAGCAAAGTTGTCCTTTCTATAAGAAGTACAGGAGAGACTTGCACAAGTTTTTAAAAAGAGTTGTGACTCACAAACTAAATTAGGATTTTTTGAGTACAAGCCCAATAGAGCTCAGAAAGTGAAGACTTGATTATCGGTAATGCTTAAATTGATTTACTTCAAGTAAATAATAATATATGAAATAAGTCATATGCTGAGTAGATGATGGACAAATAAGTTTCTTAGTTAAATTTCCCAGCGTGTTCCCAAAGAAGGACATTTTAGTTGTTGATAGAAAGGCAGTTCTGTCTGTTTTTGAATGAGTCAGTTAATTTTTTGCTTACTGCAGCTTTGCTCGGAGTGGACGATAATCAGTTGAAATTGGACAAAGTACCATGAATTATTTTGTTGTCAGTCTTATGGATTACAGCTCTGGCTTAATGAAGAAAATCAATGTCCCCACATTATCAATATGTGAGAAACATTGGCCTTAAAACCCAATGTGCTCCCAAATAAGTTTTACAGGGAGAAGTTTAGACAATTTTTCAGGAAAAGCACTAGGTCTCCTTCATGTGTTCTTCTTGCTAATGTGATTTCTTTTTCTTGTATATTGCATATATGTATAGCAGTAATGTATTATGACTTCACCTTAATTCTTTTGTCTTCAGCTATTACATCAGCATGTCCTGGGTGACATCTAAGAGATTTCAAATGGAAGATCAGTGACTGAATTCTGCTACTTGTTTGTGGTCTGCTACTTAGGTTTGTGGAACCTAAAAGCTAAGAAGTTACCACTTTTTTCCTTTGCCTTTAATTAGTTGTTTCCATTTTGCAATGTTTATTAAAACTCAAGTTAATTTTGGACTGACAGAGATCTCCAGATAGACGTAGTAGAATGCTGCCATGCCTACATGACTACATCAAGCACCTTCTGAACCAGTTCAGTTACCATACAGTTATACTTCATTAAAATATTTAATATTTCATAAAATATTTTCGGATGCTTTAGTACTGTGAGTCTTCACATGATTTGAAGGCTTTACCTATGTTTTCATATAAAGAGCTGGTGAAGCTATAGATAGAGATCTGCCATGGAAACCTACCAAGGGCTATATTGTCAATAAATCTCCACATGAAGAGCGAGTTGTCCATAGCAATTGTCCACTCCACTTGTCCAATTCCACTGCAATAACACCATCCCTTGGGAGATTTCTTAAATCATTTACCACCAGAATAGGCAGCAGTATTTCAGCTGTGAGTCATTAATAATATCTTTACATTATTATATTTATATAGAAATATAAACACACACATACATATACAAACACACATGTATAAAAATTGAAATTGTCATATGCAGTTATGCACAAGGGATAATTTTCTATGTCTATGCACACAGTTGTAAACAGGATTTCTTCACTTCTATTTATGAGTGTCCAAGTTACAGACTGGATGTTCTTTCAGAAAGGGCACTCAGGGAACAGTCTGATGTCCAAACAAGAAGGCATGTAACTCTACTCATACTGAGACACACAGGGCATTTTGAGTGAATAGGCCTTTGGAGGCATAAATCTTGTTCCATAATTTGTTAAGCTTTTGTCATTTTTAAGAGAAATCATTGCTGTCCCTTCCTAGCTTCTGCCAGATAAAAAAGGAAATCATATTTAGGAGTAATATACAAGAGTACATACAGTACAGGAATATTTGACTTTCTTGACCTCTTTTTTCTCTTTAGATGGTTACATTCAAGGTTGAAAATGGCAACACGTACTGATGTAAATGATTTACGAGTTCCCTAACAGATTATGTTGAGAAAAAAACAACAAATCGAACAAGGAGAAAAAGCAAGAAGGGAATAGATGCAAATGTTTATAGGCTTACGAGTGAATATAGATACAGATAATTCATGTTACACTTTGTCTTGCAAGAATTCATATTAGAAAAGTTCAGGCAATATGGAAACACAAGTGTTTTTGAACACTGTAAATGAGCTCCCTCTTTTGGGGCCTTGTTGGAAGGAAATTAAGCCTGATGTAAGAGTATCATATTATCATTAAAATAACTTCATAAAATGGCATCACTTACATAGCAGAGGGCAAAAGTTGTGGGGAGGGGCCTGCAGATTTACTGAGGTGCATTCAGTCGTGTACGGTGGAGATAACGGCAACTTGAGTTCCTGTTTTTAAAGCAGCACAGATGGTCAGATAAAGGAACAGAAAAAGAAATAAAAAGTCTAGGCGTTTTTAACAATGTTAACAGCACTTACTTGATTTTTGATTCTTATCTAATTTTTAAATTTTTAGAATAAATGTGTGGGATGGCTTGCTACTAACAGGGCAAGGCCAATGAGTCCAAATGCCAGTGCCATTCACACTGGTGATCCTGATCTTTCTGACCGCTTCTTGAGGCACATGATCCTGGGTTTTGGTTTTCTTTACTATGCACCTGGAGTTCACTGTAGCTTGCTGGAGTGCTTCATGGCTTGTGGTGACTGGAAGGGAGCAGTGGTCCTCCATGGTAACTGTGATTGCTGGGGACTGGACTTGCAGTGATCCATAGCTAGCTTATGTGTCTCCTTGAAGTTACCATCTCCATTTTCTTGTCCCATGTCATGTAAACTCCTCAGTGGCTTTTCTGTCTACTAGCTAGAAAAGGATCTTAAAGTTTGGGAACATCGCCAGGACCGGTTTTAAGGATGAGACCCAGACCTAAGAGGGAGCAAGACAGCAGTAGGCAAATGCTTGTCTCAACTGTTGTGTGTGTCAGCTGCAGCTTTGGCCCTGCTAAGATGTTGGACACTCTTCTGGTTCTGTCCTGTTGTGGCTCTGGATGGAAGAAGAGTGGCTGTCCCTGAAAACCTGCTCCTTCAAACCCTCACTGCAGCCTCTAATGAGACTCCAGTGCCACAGAGAGTGCTTGTACGTCTTCTCCTTGTGTGTTTTATGTGACCTACTGTCAGGTGAAGAGAAGACTGAAGTCTTGGCCTGACCAGAGGCATGAGTTACAAACGCCCCTCATGGAGTCAAACCTCACACTCCAAGGCGTGCATGAGATGCATGGAAATCAAAGCAAAATTTTAGCTCTTAGACTGTGTCTTCTTCAGGCTTGAAAAGTAGGGCAACATTTTTGACTTTGATAATTTTTTTTCTGTGAAGAAGATGGGATGAAATGCACTGAAATTATGGATGAGCTGGGGTTAGAGAGAGTCCTTGCTGTAGCACAAGGCGGTGCCAGTACAATCATCGCTGGTGCCAGCACAGGCTCTGAGCTGACAAATGCTGACTTCTAAGAGGAACTCTGAAGACTGCAGAGAGAATTGAAGTTATACACAACCATAAATATTTAATTCCTATTATTGCATGCTGAGAATTGCAGCACTGTCTGCAAAACACTATAAAACATAGCAGCGTAAAACATATCAGCAATGCAAATACGCCGTAAATATTGTAGGGAAAACAGAAGCATAAAATTAACTCTTAAGCTTATTTATAACTATAGGCCTCAGGATTCTCTTGTGCATTGTGGTGATATTTCGTAATTATACCAGCAGTTCAAAATGACCAATTTTCTCCTGGCATAAAATATGTTGTGATTTAATTAAAGCAGAAAGCTAATTTAAGTGGAATTGAGAAAGACTAAATCAATTATGAAGAATGCTATTATTAGATTCGAAAGTCTAGCAAAATTAGTCAAGTTGTATGGCACCACATTTTCTCCTTTTTAATTTAAGAAGAAAGATTAGTCCATCATTGTTTCCTGTGGTTCAAGGCGGGTAATTCACAAAGTTTGAGGGGGCAACATTTTCAATCATTAAGATGTAATAAAGTAATCACTCAGACTTCAGTGGCATTTTGGCAGAAATAGGTACTTCTTTTTGTTGAAAACACAGGTAGTCCAGCCAAAACTTGTGCCTTTGGTTTTGGAAGTGCTCTGCCAAATCCTTAGGAAAGCTGTTGTTTGTTTTCCTTGTGGCCCCATTCTGCCCTGTAAGCCAGGTTTCCCAGAAGCAAAGATTTTCATGAATGAGGGGGGATGATGTCTTCAGGCACGACAGGACATGCAGTTGGACCACAGAGCTTGGCCTACAGCAGGGGCAATGCAAGTCACTCAAATGACAGTTACTAGTTCTGCTTTGCCAGTGTTTTTGATGAAAATATATTCTTTTTTATTTGAGATTTTGCTTTTCTGTAGCAAAAGTCAGAAATAGTAGCCTGCTTTTCAACTCCTTCTGTTTTCAACCAAATTTCTTATCAAGTAGTTTTAAAGAGTTCTCCTCTGTTGCCCTTATCCCGACATACACAAGCTGTGTATCTGGATTGGTGGTTACTTTTCAAATACGTCAGTATGTTAAACCTATTGATCAGGTAGCCAGTGAAAGTGCTAGAGGTGCATTTATTATTCCTGAATGTTATGATGTGCCAGTCTTTCCACACTGCCAAAGAACATCTTGTCTTATCTCAATACACATCCTTTTTTCTGCTCTTCCCTGCCCACTCAGTGCCTTGCTTATAGAAAGCTAACAAATGCTTAACTGAAATAAGGACATCATCAACTTTTCTAGGTGAGGAAAACTCCCCAGGAGATAGTTTAAGAGGCTGGAGCTGCTAACAGAAGTCGTACCAGTGTGGGTTCAAAGAAGTCCTATGGCCAGGGAGCTGAGGTCTGGTAGGGTCAGAGGGGCAGGAACAAATCATTGCTGATCTGTGTTTTGGGGGCTGCTGTTTCTGCCTGTTCATAAGAGGGATGGAGAAGTGACCATAAATCCTGGCAAAATGATGCAAGTAGAGTCCTAGGATGTATCTTCTCGGGTCATGGCCACAGGCTACTCTAGAAGACACAGTGCTGTGGAATAGCTTTACTGCCCAGCCCTCTCATGGTATCATCAGACAAATGTAAAATCCTGAGTTGAAGTGGTTCAAAAAGTTTTCAGCGCAGAAGCTGTGACTGCTTAGCTTCCTCTCAGACTGAAAGTTGTTTGTTGAAGATGTTCAGGGTGTGGGGGTGGTGATTTCTGCCTCAATATCAGTGCTATCTCAAACTGTAGGAGTTGGAATAACCCAAGGCACTGCACTTTGTACTAAAATGGACTGAGGATATGTGCAAAACCATTCACTACATCTCAGATAACCTCTAGTTGAGCAGTAGTAATTTCATTGCTTACAGTTGTGTAATATAGCTGGAATCTTTATAAGCTTCTAAGAGCAAAAAGTTACATTTGACATTGTTGCTTATACCAGGTATATGAATAAAATAAACGAGGTTAGCTAAAGTGATTTTTCCAACAGAAATACATCATGCTGCCAAGTCTAAAAATTCATATGATCTCATTTCTCCTCTCCCTTGTTTTCTCCCTCTCTCCCCTCCTCGCTCCCTCCTTCCCCGTATGTACATAGGAGATGATTGTACTGGCAAATATTCCAAGAGTGGACCTTGCCTTAGATGAGGTGACAATAAAACCCCGCTACAGGGAAGGAAAACTCCAATAGGTATTCCCACTAGGCAGTTTAACTCAAATGTCTGTATGCTTTCACTTTTTGCAATAACTCTGTGTCAGTCTGACTGAACACTTTAACACTAATTCTGAATGTTCTTGCTTCTGATGGATGGTCTCACCTACCAACACTATTCTCCGGCTTCACTGTTCAAGAGTTTGTTTCTCCTATAACAACAAAAAAATTTATCCTAGAAGTTTTTAAAATACTATCTAATTATTGGTCATACGAATTCATGAGTTAATTTAAAAAACCTGTGCTTGGAAGCTGGTAGATCTTCAATGACCATTTAATAGTCCAAGCTTAAGAGGGTGTAAGTTCTCAGTATCTTCTATTGGCAAAAGTGTATTCGGACAAACTGCTTTGCAGCACTCAAGCAAAAAGCCAGCCACACTAAAGTGAAATCTTACAATGCTTTAGAAATGAATTTCAGAAATAATAGTGGTAATAATAAATCTTCTCACAAGAAACAAAAACATTGGTCATAACTTTATGTATCTTGCTGAGAAGCTGATTTTTCAAGGCTTGCATGAAATCAGCTAATGGTGTGCTGTCAAGGCTCTGATTTCACGTCAGCAATGGTTTATATTAATTTTTAAAAAATTTACTATGAACTGGCTTAATCTAAACTGAGAGAAAATGCTCTTAATTTAAATAACACTGTCTACAGATGATTGTGCAATAGCGCGATATTGGCTATGAAGTTGATTTAATTTAATCGGTACAGCCAGTCCTTTGGGGCCTTCATTTTAGGAGACAGCGATATGCATTTCTTTTGCACAGCACCCTCATTTCTTTTGCACAGCACCCTCAACTTCCATTCCCCAGGACTCATTTGCTACATTTATTTGGCAGGAGGAGCAAGTTTCTGAGTTCAACTCCTGCTCTCCAGCCGCTAATCCTTCTGGATCTGTCTGCAATGTTGACTGCAAAACACCATCATGGTACCCAAGCCAAACAAGCTGATTCGGCACAGGAGACAGCTTTGCCCTAGCAGCATGCAGCTTTGGGTAGGGTTGTTCACCCAGCTGAGAAGCGACTCTAGTGTGATGGAGGGCAGCACACCTATGTTGTGGGCCCTCCTCATACCTGGCATAAACTGCTACGGTACTTTGGTATGCAGGCGCATTGTAAAAATGTCCCATTACAAGTACGCGTATGAACATATTATTAAACCTTAGCTGGTATTTCGACTCTTTTATTTACTATAAAAAAGCCTGTAGTGTGCAGCATGCTTCTAATGTCCTGAGATTCCTGTTAAATATTAATTTACGAGCAGGTTCTGAATCTACAATCCAGGTAAAAACTTGTACGTTTGACATTACAGTTTAAACCGGTGCTTGTTGCAAGTCACTCGGAGGTGGTGGATTTTTCTCTTTCTTCAGTTTACTTTCTCATAGGAAAAACGGTGAAGTTCTGGCCTGTGGTAAAGACAGGGGATATTTTTGTGTGATTCTAAAAGTACCCCCCAGGCTCTCCAAGGTTGCCTGTTGGGAGAGTCCTTGTTGCTGGTGATGACAAAATGAGATTACATAGTTAGTCTTAAAAATTAGGGGAATATACCTGCTGTCTGCTCAGAGCTGGCCCTGCTTCAGGCTCTGCCAGGCTAAGAGCTATGGGAGGCCCTTTCGAACTGACGTGAAATCATTAGCAACAAAATTTATAAGGATGAAAATGAAATATTGTGATTTTCTGTGGTTGGTCCATTTGTTAATGCCAAGAGCTGTTCAGGCTATGGTTCGTTCCCGATCTACCTGCCAGGACGCTGCCCTGTGCTGGTGTCAGTCAGCCAAACTGGTGTTAGCCCGGTTGCTGGTTTGTGCATTCAGCTTAGGACATAGTATACGTTTTTGCTTTCCCTTCACCCTGTGGTAGATGGGGAGGCACCTTTTTCTGCTTGTGTTCTGCTGGATCCTTCCTCTCCCTGGGAATGTGGGTCTGGGTTTCAGGTCCTTATGAGCTGGGATGTACCTGAGGTGCACAGCTGGAGCTGAGGAAGAGGGTGGTGTTCCTGGTTTGCAGAAGAGGTGTCACTGCTCAGATCTTCTAGTCTTTGCTCCTTTTACCTTTTTAGCCTTTTGCTTCCTTGGACTCTCTTCCTGCTGGTAGCAACTCTCCTGCCAGCCTTAGATGGTGCTGTTTTTCCATACACACTCAGGGTTGTCATCCTTCAGCTCCTGTGCTGACATCCTGTGAGCCTGTTATTACTTGCAAAACTTAGAGATGAAAGTCCACAGTAAAATATCAAAGTAGCTAATGTTAAGTTTCCTCCTCTTTTGTTTTGAAATATAATGGCCACACAGCTCCTAAGTGTTTCCAGGACTAACTGAATGGTTTTGGGATTGCTCTTGCTGCAGAAGAGGATCCAGTACCCAAATCCTTATTTGAGGGCTGAGATCTAAATTAGGAATGCTGGCATCTCTCAGTTCACTGGTATTAATGAGATGTTTTCAAAGAGCCCCTCAGTAGCACCCAGTCTTTACCCAGCAACAAGACGTGTGGATGTTTATTCAAGACACTCCCTTTTGGGGCTTATTCTGCCACTGCCTTTTATTGCTGTTGTTTCTCTAACCTTTTCCTTATTTCTTTTCCCTGCCTGTTTCTCTTCTGTTTTCCATCTGCTTCTCTTTAAATTTCCCCTTCTCAGAGGGTTTCACTGACCACTCGCACTCCTTTCTCCCACTGTGTTCAACCCCCAGATTGCTGGTGCTGACACTACAGTGTCACAACTAAACCTGGTTTTGCTAAAACCAAATGAGCAAAATTAAATGCACTTTAGCTTACCATTTCAGGCTGCCTGTGGACTGCAGCTAACAGCTGCAAATCCATTAGTGCTCAGGAAGCAGTAAAACACTTCTCATCATATCCGTGAGAGTTAGAAATGCATATTAAAAACTGTGTGGTTAAGGCTCCTGGTGATCCAAATGCCTCCTCCAAGCCTCGTAAATACGTAAAGTTGTCACATATTTCACGCTCATAATTTGCCGTGGATGTGAACTACCAGTTTCTGCTTATATAAGTTGAAGCAGAAATGTGAATTTTCTTTTTTTTTAATTTCAAAGTGTTTGTCAGGAAAGAGGATGGAAAGAATGGGAAGAACACTAAGCGAAGGATGATTTGTACTTTTTGCTTTTACTTTTTTTTTTTTTTTCTAACCTAACTTTCCTTCCCAGCGAACCCAGGTGGCATTTATGAGCTACTAGGCTGACTACTCACTTTTATCAGCTGCACTGTCATAGTTAAATACCTCCTCAAGTCAGGGTGGTGACAGTTGTTGTGTGATGTCTGCTGTGTTTCTGGGTGCCCCGGGGACCCAGCTGAACAATTTCAGCGCTTACAAGGAATCTGCCACTGCTGGAGGTGGAACATCAAGAGCGCATATGGAAACCAGGAGGCAAAATGGAATATATGTTCACCTGGGGGTTACACTTGACCTAACGTTTCATCCAGTTCTGCATAATGGAATTGAGAGAGAGGTGCTTGATAACACTAATTAGGGACTCGGTATTAAAACTGATATCGCTAAGCAGCAAATGCAGTTGCAACAGAGAGGATTAGAGGAATAGGCACAGTTCAGAACTGAAATATTCATCTAATTATTTCCAGTTCCAGTTATGCCCAATGCATGCTCTGAACCGAGTGTTTAGCAGCACCTGGTGTGTCTGTTACCCACTGAGCTCCCCCAGCAGCAATAGTTTTCTCTTGAGATATTATTTTTTTTTTTTAGGAGATCCTAAACTCTACAGTGAAGCTGCCCGTACTGTAAACCCAGGGACAGAAGAAGAACCCCACAGTGTCAAATAATTTCCATGATATCTGTGGCAAGTGGAACCCTACAATTTCTAGCTTTAACATTAAAAATCACAAACCCCAAATTGAAACTTTTGTGGACAGGTGATAGCCAATACACAATGTCAGCAAAGTAATAATGTTGTCAATAAAGATTCAACTGAAAAGTACTAACAGAAAATATTGCATCTTCCTGGAAGCTGTACAAATCAAAAAATGATAAGCAAGTCTTCAGTGTTTTGCATTTCTACTGGGGTTGTATGCAGCTCAACTTTGAAAATACATATGTACATGAACAAGTTTTGAGAGTTTTATGTTTTGCACTACAGGTTTTATGCAAGTATGTTTTGAATATACATACACTTATGCTTTGTGAAATACTGTCCAAAGGTGATGCAGAGGACCCAGTATAGAAAGAATATAATTTTTTATTGGGTGAATAATTCAAAAAGTGATGAGCCAAGCATGATATAAATGTTAATTTTAGAGAATTGCACGTGATTAGTCAAGGATTAAATGTCCTGCAGAAGAGCAGTGTTTTTTTCCATCACAATTTTTAAAATTAATTTGTGGTTTTTTCTATCAGAAAAGACAGATTCAGTGTTAACTAATGAAAACACAATTGCTGTAGGCATGATTCATCCTTACAAAAAGGATACGGAGAAGGGAATGGATGTTTTGATGCCTGAAGAACTGAGTAGGTGCATGTGCTTCATATTATCCATCTAGTGTGTGACTCTGCCTTTCATCTAAAGCATGCTGGAGCACCACCTTGTTCCCAGGAAATGAGGATGAACTGGAAGCTTCACTTTCTAGAGCTCAGAATTCTCTACAGCTTTTGTGACTGCAGAAGTAAAAGTGTTTGTTACAGACATTTTTCCTTTCTCTTTTTGTTATCTTTTTGCTTTGGTGTCCCTGAGGCAGCTAGTGCGCTGGGTACAACATGGATACAAACTCCTTGCGGTTCAAGACAACGTTAGGTTGAAAGATCGGGCTTGCAAAGCCAGTGTCGGACTGCGGTGTTAGTGATGTGTTTGCCCTCTGTGCTCCATGCGGCTGAAGTGGCACTCAGTCAGTCGTGCCCTCCTGCAGGCCCTGGAGCTGCGTGGTGGCCTCGTGCTGCGTGTGCTGTGCTCAGGAAGGTGTCTTCCGGCCATTCTGGTCGGCAGAGATTGCTCAGCCTGACTCACGTTGTTAAGGATCCTGGGGGATCGGATGATGAACAGCCCAAACGGAACTGGATTTGGCCAAGAGAGTGGAATATGCCTGAGGGGATTTTCTTTGTTTTGTTGTACTTATTTAGGTACAAATGAAAGTACAACAAATGTCGTAAAAGCCCAGGGGCGCAACCTTCATCTCATCTGGGTTTGCTGTTTGAGACCTGATTAACCATGAAGAGTTACTGCAAGAGCAACCCCTTGCTTGTGGAAACACGATCTCTATTGGCATGTTTCACTGTGCCAGTTTGTACATTAGAGAACTGAATAGGGGTGGAGAATATCTAGAGGCAGCGCCTGCCTAATGCTTTTTTTAATTCAGTCGTGCCCCTGGCCCCACAGCATGCTGTAACAGTGGGTGGCACAACCCATTTAACCATTTTTAATGGTGAAATTCGGCTTACAAAGAGAACAAGTTGAAATCCTGTGCCTCCCTATGTCAACGAAAACACTCTCAGTAAGTTCAGATATCCTAGTATTTATTCTCCCCCTCAGGCACCAAAATTTAAAAAGAAATTATCTTTTTTTTCCAAATTGTATCTTGCAGAATCATTTCCATATTCTGTAGCTGAGATATAAATGTGATGGATGTCCTGAGTTGACCGACAAGAGCACATTAAGTAGCTATAATGAAACTTGGATTAGTTGCTTCAGTATACTTGTTTTGCCTAATTTTTCTATTTATGATCCTGCCTTACCATAATCTGTGTGCTCCACTGTTCTTATTCTCCCATACCTCTATGTAGAACTTCTGTCCCTTCCCCCTTAAAATGGGTGCTCAGTCATACATGTGATTGGATATGTCCTGTGAAGGCTGTTGCTTGTACAATGAGCAAAGAGAATGGGAGAAAACAACCTGCAAACCACAAGCGTGTTGAAGACAGAAACAGAAGTTCACATAAATTAAGCTTAGTTGAGGAAAATGTCAGTTCTCAGAAATAAAGGTAACCAAGTTGAAGACGAATCTGTGCTGTGTCATTTCAGCCCATACTCAGAAGATGAGCTAACAGCTCATTTTGAGGGCCTGATTCCTATGCTGATCTGGGTTCAACACATTTCTCTAAATGGTGGGCAAACTGCAAGTTGTAGGGAAACAGTGGGATGCTGATACCTAAAGCTGCACCCAGAAATAGATGAGTGGTTGTGAACATATAGAAATGCAGATTTACTATGTGTAATATTTTTGCAATGGTCCAAAATGATGTAATACGAAAATCAATGGATTTAATAATTCCAAGAGAAAAGTGATAAAGATTACTGATTTTAATGAGTTCTTATAGGAGAGGCTGAAGGCTTTGATTCCACTATTTGTTCACATATTTTAGAGAACAGGCTGCTGCTTTGCACACACATGTAGCATACTAATAAGGTATCATTTTCTGCCTCTCAGATCTCTTTTGAATTCAAATATATCTATTAGCACCTTTACAGCACAGCTTAGGCGTACCCCAAGCCTATATGATTAACTATTTCTACTGTACCATTTGGTGGGTGGCATTGCAAATTACAGAAAAATGGAGGGAGACGGAGTTTTCTACTGTGGGTCTTAACACCCTGGATGGAAAATGCAGGGAGAAAAAAAATAGAGATTTAAAGTAATTTGCATTATTGGAGCTGGCAGGGATCCAGGCTTTGTCATTTTAAGGCTGTATGAATATGGGTCAGGACAGTGACTGGTGGAGGGAAGCCTTGATAAGGGCTTTGAAGGCTGTTTCAAGAGTAGAGGTCAGTACCAGTAAGAGTGGTGCTTGGTCTGGTGGAGGAAATGTGTGAGTATGGCTGAGAATTGTTACCCGAAGGAAGCTGCAAAGAGAGAGCTGGCTTGGGACAGTCAGCAAGGTAGACATTATATTTTGCTGACTCCGGGCTGTTCCTGCTATGGCAAAATGATGGTAGACGATGGGGACAGACCTTGCATAGGGAACCAAGGTAGAAAGAACAGGGGAAAGCAAGGAAAAAGAGTTTGTTTTGCTGCCGCCCTGAAATGCGTCAGAGTAGTGAGGTGCTTACCCCGTACTAGACATCAGCCTGCACGCCCCAATGCCACCTTTGGGAGCACCCGCTTGCCTGGCTTTTGAGGGCTCTTGACGAGGGTAAAAAAGGCAGTGAGCTCACTCTGGTGCTCCTGGTAATCACTCTTTCTCCACGTGCTTTGTGGAGGCCTGGGGCTGTCCTCAACTGGCCTCTGAGAGCAGCTTCGATATCCGAACAGTGCCGTCGGGTTTTACGTTTCCAGGCAACTCTGAAGGCTGCACTCCAGTCCTGGGAGGGCATTGGAGATCTTTCTGTTGAAGACAATGAGAGCTGAATCAGGCCTGCAGGCAGCATCGATCTAGGGTTTTTTCCTATTATATGCAAATTTTTCTAGCAGCTAAAATTGAAGCGTTGGCTTTTCTGAAAAATACAGCTGATGTGATGATCTGGCAGGAGACCTGGGGTATGGCAATATTGATTATCAACTGCTGCATTTGTTCTCAGGCTGTTTTGTAGTTGAGGGAGCACTGCATGGATTGCTTCCTCTCAGAGGCATCCGTGTATTGAACATCTTTTTCTCCTTGACCGAAATAGGTAAACCGGTTGCAACTCAGTCATGGGATGTGTCCACACTGGAGCCGGTTGTAAGTCCATGCTTCAGCAAGCTCAGGGACAGCTGGCAAGGTATGTGGTAAGAAGGAGCTCAGCACAGACTGCAAAAGCAGGGCAGGTATTTATGCAAGCTCTCAGAGTCCCAGCGACTCTCCTGCTACTGTTATCTACACTAGCTGGCTTAAAACCGAGCTGCCTTATGCTTTACTGCTCTGAAATTTCAGCCTTGCGGTCAAAGAGGGGAAGATCAGTCTGCCAGGTGGTGGTGCCTGTTAAGTGATGGGGTATGGGTCTGCACCACTTACTGCAAAGGTACGAAAATGGACCGTGTCCTTACCTCTCTTTGAATTTAGTACTGGGGCTACACTGTCTTCTGGAGTGGTGACCTGCTCTGCCTTTCATTTCTGAGTGCTAGCTTGGGCAAACATCTTTCTGACCTCTTAAGTGTTGCTGTTCATTACAGTCCAGATGGGACAAAGGCTCTTCTATGCTTTCTTCCAAAGGACTATCCAGAAACTTCAAGGAAGTGTTGACTGTGGTTTCTAGCTACCTGGGTGGGACAGATGTTGTAAAACATTTGGCTCCTGTCCCCAAATTATGGGATCTTTTTTGAAGATATATTTTTTTTTTGTCCTAACCCTCCTTGTTGCTGATGAAGCTGCTTGCCTGGGACCTTTTCTAGAGTAGTGTTGTCTTTTCTGTTGTAACATGCTGACTAGCTGTCATCATGAGCCATTGCCGTAGAAAAATGTCTGCCGTAGCATTTACAATTGTGATGCTTAATGGCTTTGACAATTAACTGGAGTTGCAACATGAACAACTCTTGCAAGTTAGATAAGCCTGAGAGACTAATTGTTATCCTAAACTCCATTAGCTGAGTTTAGCTTGGATGCTCTTTAGTCACCTTCTGGTATAAGACTGAAGCCAGTGTCAACATTTTAAAGTATATCCAATTCATGACTTGTCAGGTTATAAGAATAGACCCATTATGCTAGACCAAAGGCCCATCGAGCTCAGTATCCTGTTTCTGACAGTAGCTGATAATTAAGGAAAGGGTGTAACGACAGGGAAAGTATTGAGTGATATTTCCCCAATATGCTCTCCCACCCCTCTGCAGTTTATGGCTTAAAGATTTTCTGATCTTTGTGTTTAATAACTCTTTGTGGACCTTTCTTCTGTTAATTTGTCAAATCCTACTTATGCTTTCAGTATCTGCAGCATTTTGTGGCAATGAGTTTGGCAATTTAATAATTTGCTCTGTCAGAAAGTCCTCGCTTTGTTTTAAAGCCCTGAATGAAGATTTCATGTGGTGCCTCCCTAGTTCTTGTATTTTGAGAAACAAAATTCCTTATTCATTGCCTTCGTGACACTCATGATTTTATAGAACTCTAATGAGGACCTAAACTGAATGAGTTTCAGTGTGTGATTTAAGGCTCTGTATTATGGCTTATGCTTTCTGGCTGTTTATATTCCATTTGCTTTTGCTTTATGTTTATTTCATCTTTATTTCACTAATTTAATCAGTTTGAGAAGATTATTTGGTCTAATTAAGGTAGAATTAATCCAGGGACAGCGATAATTTGAGAGCCAGGATTTGAAGGTAGTTTATTTAATCTATGTGTCTTCAAATCCTTTGGATTCAATTTGCCCAGCTTTCATACTGATGGCTGGTGTATTAAATTATTTAAATGGATGAATTAAATTTGGAGCAAACAGAGGCTAATGCATTTCACCCTCAAATAACATGCTACTGTAGCCAGAGAGCTTTTCTAGAAGAACTGAGGAGACAGTCGTGAGCTGGAAGCACTGTATGCAAAACAGGGGGCAAGGGCTACATGGAAACCCCTTTGATTTATCCTCTAGAACTAATTTGCCAATTCCTTGTGGTCAGATTAGCAGAACGGAGCCAAGAAAGAAACCTCACAGAGATCGACCATGCGAGATGGAATAATAAGCAGCTGTTGCTCAAGAGAAAGCTTGGACTAGACTTGCAGAAATGTAATTAGCAGTGCCCTGGCCGAGCCGTTTGCATGCCCAGAGCTTGCACAATGCCCATCTGGTAGGCAGTGGTAATTTTTAGTCTCTCATTTGGTGAGAAGAAAAGTCCACCAAATTCCTTCTCACTAAGAATCAGGATGGCTGGAAAGGGATAAAAGAGATGGAAAAGAGCAGAATATGCTCTTTAGTACTCGGGGACGCTAGGTGGGGATATTTGCTCACTTTGCAACTCTTTGTACCCGTACAGCTTCGGCGTGGTGGTGATCTTACTGAGACATTTAGGCAAGGAGCATACCGTGAGGTGGTGGTAACTCTGGGTTAAAGTTATCCCAAGGAGGGACGGGGACATCCCAAGGAAGGGATTGATCAGAGGGGGTCACATGGGACTCGAGGGCAATCTGCACCTTTTGTTGCCATTTCTCACTCTTCGGTCTCCACCTCAAACAGAGCTGGCCTGTACAGCCCAGGACACGCTGAGGTCTCTCCTCCAGCTGTGAAACACAGCTCAGCATCATGGGGGAGGGGATGACCATTCCTCTTCCTCTGCAGCTGGAGGAAAAAGGGACAAATCTTGCCTGTGGAAGAGGGAGAACCAGGACCATGGCATGTTACCTTTGTGGACCTGAAGCACTGCTGCTGCAGGTGTCATTGGTGTATTTTTGGGGGTGGGGAAGGGACCTGAAGCTGCTCTTTGTACTCCTTTCCTTTCCACATGTTTGGCTTGCCAAGGGGATGTCATTCAAAGCAGGAGACCCCTTCCCTGATTCTGAGGTCTTGGCTGCCCGTGACGCATGACCTGGGATGAAGCCGGGCTGCCGAGAAGGCTGGCTCACAAGGACAGCACTGCTGCCTTTGCAGGCCCTTGTGGAGCCGCTGGGCTAGGGTAGGCTTCGGGGAGTCCCAGAGAAGAGCACAGGCACAAGCACAGGGGATCCACACGTCAGTGGTACCTGGGACAGATTTCAGAAGTGACCATGGGATGTAGGATAGATCTGACATGTTCTGGCTCTGGGGGATGCTGCTGGCAGCGTTGGTTAATGCTGCTGCACACGTTTTGTGCATGGTCAGGCTGCAAAAAGGGCTCTAAAGAAATCTTGCCTTGAATCCTCTTGTTGGGCTGATGAGTAGAAAATGGGCAAAAAAGGTGTGTTGTTGCCAGTCTTCAAAATCCATAAAGGATAAACCATGGCTCTTAGTAGCATCTGTGGGACAGATGTAATAGAAATAACTTGGTTGGTTGAAATGTCTACATTTAGTGAATTAGGAAGCTCTGTTGATTTTTTTGTTTTGTTTTGTTTTACTTGCTTGTTTAAATGCCTCTAGTATGCAATATAGTGGAAATCCTAGAGGAATAGTACCAAATATTTAACTTAATACCTTATGGCTTTCCACAGACTTTAGGAGGTTTGTATGAGAAATTAAGTTAGTGCAAAAGTTTTCTGCTAATATAGAAGGCTGAGATCTTCTCCAAGTTCCTTTTTGTACTCTAGAAATTTTAGAAAGTTTAGGCTTCATTGTAGTAAAAGGTATAGTTTTTTTTCAAAAGCAACGAATATCCTTTTTTTCCCACATAGGTGTACTAGCTTCATATATATATGTATATATATGTATACTGCCTAGCAGTTCAGCATTTGAATCCCTTTTGTGTAAAATTAACAGGTGATGTGAAGTCTTTGGCTGAGCTACTGGAGATTTTGGCATTGCTCTTTTCTCAGGATCAGAAGGCTGCCTGAGCTAGATTATTTTCTTGGTTTAGCTTCTGACTCACTTATTTTTTGCTCCTCTGCTTTTGCTTTGACTGTAGATGTTTAGATGAAAAAAAGGGGGCGGGGGAGATTTGTGAGTGGCTCCTTTGATGAGGATTTGTGATGTGAAACATTAATTGATGTCAACATGTGCAGAGTTAAGCAACTGCTATTATTGAAATAGCATCTCTATCCTTTTTGTATAAGGGCTTGTATTTCTGAAATGGATGGATTTCTTAAGCTTATTTGGTTTGGATTTTTTTAAGTGGAAACAGAGTTTTCTCTTCAACAAACTCCAGTCACCAATCCCTGACTTTGGGCTTGCCTACATTTGGAAATGTACCAAAATAGCTATTCCAGAATAAGCTCCCAAGAGGATATTTTAGAACTAGATTGAATTAAATTGGAAATAGGAACTCTTATTTTGGAATAAGAGTGCCCGCTTTGGGATTTACATTGAAATAAACCATCTCGGAATAATTGTAGCTATTTTGGTACATTTCCAAGAGCAGAAAGGAGCTTAGCAATGATCTGAAATAATTATATTAAAATCTCATGGATGTGATGGATAATGGAGAAAAATGTCAATACTGAGTTAGAAGAAATTGGGGTGAGTGTGTCTGATGGTGTCATACACTTGTTCAGTGGGGTTTTTTTTCAGTTTAAGGAAAAGGTCCCACCCTTTGGGTTATGTATATAATTTCTTATTAATATTGTAGTAGCAACCCCGCTGTGCTAGGAACAGTCTTACAGCCACAGGTCCCACCTCTGCACAACTTGCAGTCTAGAAAGAACCCAATTACTTTGTAATGCTGTAGATGTCAGCAGGTCTGTTTTGCAGATAAAACGTAGGTTCTCGACTCTTTATAACACTCACACTTGTTTATAACACTCCTTGTTCAGGCAAAACTGCTACTTATGATTTTTTGCTTGAAGGAGAGGAGAAGAGGATAGTTACAAGAAGACAGAAATTATAAAAACCACACATTTGTTCCGTATTTGTAGTTATTGTGCCACCCCTCTCTGCTTAGTTTACTATAGATAGCACATGAGTCATTATTTACACTGGCAAATGCAATGTGCTTCATTACAACCTGTGGCAAGGAACTAGTATAGATGTGAAATGAATATGTCACCCGTATTTACATACACATAGTATGTATAGAGAGAGAGTTTAAAGTTACACTTTCTCATTCGATAAGGAATGCTCACGGCTGAGGAAGTTTTGCTATCTTTCTGGGTATGCTTTTTTTCTGTTCCCTTTAGGCACTTTCGTTTGTGCCTTGACTCCCTGTGAGTGGAGGTCGCAGGGGCTTTCTCTGCGCAAAGAAAAGGTCACACTCTGTATTTACCCACATTCTTCCTCACTTTAATCTTCCACGTACTTTCAACACTATTTTGGTCCCATCCTGGAGATCTAAAAAAAGATGTAGAAATTCAGTGGCACAATTTCAAGGTTATCCCACAGGCCAGCAAATCCATAATGTGATTTTTTTCCTCTTTATGGTACATCGTAATAAAAGAAGTTGATATAATGTGAAAGGGAAAGGCAGTTTCTACTTATCAAATTATCATATCTAACATCAAGCTCGTGCTTGAAGGTAATTTCAGCTAATCCTTTGTAGCAATAAATATCTATTAGATTTATCACATTGAATTTGTTTCCCTTTCACTTCATCCAATTACATTTTCTACGACTGGAAAATATATCAGAGCTGTCTCCACAATTTTTTAATGGATATTACCTCACTATTCTCTTCTTGATCTTTTGTCAAGATGTACTTTAATTACAATGTTCATAAAATTTGTCCAGGTTTTTCCTTCAGTATTCAGATAATTGTTATGTTTGCTTTGAAAAGTGGAATACAGCAGTCCCAAGAGCTGGGCTTAGGACTGAAATTCTGTGGGCGTAGAAACTTCTACGCAGTTTGCTATAATGCCACAGTTTAGGATGTTATAGTCAGAAGTCTGTCAGCATTTCTATTATAAATCTCTTTATCTAGTGGTTTGCTGTTTGGCTATTAAAATTTGCATCGGAAATACAGATATAAATAGCCTCAAGCAGGCAACCTTTTTTAATTAAAAAGACATATGGTTTCATAGTGTAAAAACGCAGTTGGTGCTGCTCACCAGATAGGTAGCTGCCACTTAATAGCTCCATACGGGAGTGACACTGTATCAGCTTCTTGGAGAAAACAGATTTTCCCACTGTTTTCTTACAGAGCCCGAGCTGTAGGGTCCTCACACGATGGCATCTCAGGGATTCCTGTTTCTGAAGGGAGTGCGTTCATGTGCACAGCACGGGGACGGTGCTGCTTTTTTATCAATTGTATGTTGTGTTTCTTGCAGGTCCTTATCCCCAAACACGTGCAAACTATGGCATTACAGTAAGATGTGTTGGTTGCTTATATACATTGTTCATATCCAATATGGCCTTTTTTAGCTGGGGTGGTATGGAGCCAGAAGATGGATTAAGACAGAATGAACTGAGTGATTCGGAAATCTGTGATCGGTAAAGAGTCGTCATTAAATGGAAGAGTTTTTATTGAACTCTGCAGCCTTGGCTGCTTTCCTCCAAACTACTCACCAATCCTGACAGCAACAAATAAGGTAAAAATCTCTGTAATAGATATCTTGTAGATATCATGGAGACTTCCTCATGCTAAGTAGTGATGAAAAAAGGGCTGCTGGGCAGAGCTGTCCAAATTGCTTGGCTGTACATGTCTCTTTGCCACATGTACACAAAACTATTCTGAAAGCACATTGGAATAAGGAAAGAAAACATCGTGGGCTATTTCATCCAAGAAATCTTGAAATAAACATCTACAACATCTTACACAGGTGCCAGAAAACTAGCTCCTCCTTAAGGGAGGGAAAGGAGTAGACGACCAAAGCCTCAACCATCGGAGGGTTGTCAGCCATCAATGTGAACTTCCATAAGGGCAGCCTGAGGAAGCAAGAAAAGGTATAGGAAAAAGGGCCAATTTGTTTGAACCTCTTTACTGCCTCCTTCTCAGTGTATGTCCTTTAAAGGAGGTGATAGAGGAGACTAATTACTGAGGTTAATGTCCTGAAATGCTTCCTTACTGAAGGTTGTTATGTGTCGTTGAGGAGACATCAATATCTGCAGTCAGTCACAGATTCACAGGGGAAGATGCTGACCTTCTGGAGACTGTGGGGCTCAGGCCTCTGATTCCAACAGAGTTAGCTGTTGCCTGAAATCATCTCTTTTTATTTCAACCATTATGCGAATCTGTGAGTCCTTCTCGAAGGGATTGACCACAACAAAACATTTGCAGCATGAATGCAAGAGAAAGTGAATCCTGAATAAAAAGGGATGCATCTCCCCATCTGTTCTGATGTTTACTTAGAAACGTTCAGGTTTTAGGCAGATATTGGCAGGTTCTTTCAGCTGGGAGGACTCCAAGTGGTTACCACTCTGCCCTGGGTTCATTGAGAGCACCGCATCGTGGAGGAGCTCTGCTGCTCTGGGATCATTTGCTGCTGGGAAAGAAGAAAAAACGCCCTAGGCAGGCTCACAGTGCAACAGCCTAAAGGAAGATCTGGTATGTACCAAAAATGTCTATTCCCTTCTGCTCTCCTGATGCTTCATCAGTCGTGTCACCTGTTTATCGTGATTCTCAGCATGGAGAAAAATATTCGGAGTATTCCAGTTTCCTCTTACAGTGACAGAGTGGTTTGTTACTGGAAACAAAAGCCCTTCCAGGGATACTAGTTCCTTAACTCAGGAGCATCCACCTGGGAAGAGAGGCCACAGAAACAGACCCACTATGGTAAAAGCCTGTGAAGCTCTGCAATTTGTACTGATGCTTTTTGCAGAAAGATAAATATGGATATGTTAATCCACATTATCGTGGTTGCATCAGTTAGGCAAAAAGGCAAAACATGTTCAGAATAATCTAACTTTCATATATGCAGACACCCAGACCTGCTCTGGGTGCTGGGTGACAGTGTGCTCCGCAGCTGTGAAAGCCAGGCTCCTGGAGAGTCGGTGGGACTCTTACGCTGCTGGTTACAAACTGCCACTTATACAAGGAACAAAACCTGCATTCTTGATACAAAAAGCCAGCAGAAAACAAACAAGCCGGACTCCCAACTCTTGAAGCTGTCTTTAACACACCAAGAAGAAACAAGGAAAGGGCACAAGCACCCTTTTTTTTCCTCCTCACAGGCCATCCTTGAATATTTAGAGGCACCAGTAGAGGAAAAGTGCTTAAAGCAGTCAAGAGCAAGCTAGGGTAATTCAGTCTGCACCTTGTCTTCTTAAACTGCCTTACCTCTAGAGCATCATGCCAATGCAGCCTGAAGTGTCCGAGCCAAAGGTGCGGCTACTTCAGCTTCAGCATCCTTCACTTTAAAACTACTGAACTGAGCACCTTCACATGGGAATCTATTTTTCTTCCTCTGGGAGGCCTATGCCACACACTTACTTTGACGTTAGGACACTCGACCATTTTTTCTGTTACCTAAATGGACAGATTTTAGTTGGAATATATGGGAAATAGCATTTTCACCTTTTCAAATTTTTCATAAACATAATATTAGACAAGTCACCCCTTGGACTGAGGCCAAATGTAGAGCATTAATCATTTTGAAACATTTCAAATATCAGTAAAGTGTAAAATGAAATTGCATTCAAAGCTTTTTTCCACTCTTTTTAAGGGAATAAGTGTAGTTTCAAATGGGAACTTCAGCAGAATTCAACTTTAAATTCAGCAGTCACTAACATTATATCCTTTCTGTGGTAAAGCTCAAATGCCCGGCGCTCCCTCCGTGATTCCCTGGCTGTAGGCAGCATTCACCATGTACTTTTCCAGGGATTAAAGATAGAGGCACTTTCATAATACTGACTTGGTGCATCTTCCTTGTTTCTTTCTTCCTTGAGGGCAAAAACCAGATTATCTTGTTCTGAGGATATCTGACAGTGACTATTCTGTGTCTGGCAGTCACTACAATCTAATTCTGCTGGACTTAATTACCATAATTTATTCCCTGTAGGTGGTTTCCAAAAATAGAAGTAGGCATGATCCTTGCCCTACAAGGCTCACACAAAAGACAGAGAATTAAAAAGACTGGCAGATAGGGAAGAAAAAGTAAAAGGAGCAACGGGTACGGAAAGCACACACAGCGAGAGATAAATTAAATCCAAATTACTCCTTTAGTGTGATAGTGAGACTTAATAAGCAAATTTATTAAAGGGAAAAAATATCATTCAACTAAAAGATAGAGATGCATGAATAGCCCTCAGAATAACACGCAGACTGGCAGCATCCTAATGGTATAAGCCCTACCCCACAATTGAAAAGGCTTTTTTGGCAGTTCAAATCACTTATCTCTGGTGTCGTCGTGTCTGTGTGATCCAGCAAGTAACTCTGTCCTTCCTTAGTCACCCTGTCTATTTCCTACAGCTGACTTTCAAATGCGTCATTGCCTCCTTTCCTTGTCACATCCCAAATTATCTTTGGAGACTGTCCTGCTCTCTGCAAGCGGTGAAGAAGCCCTGAGCACATGCCCCGGGGCTCAGACCCCTCAGCAGGGTTTCGGTCGCACTTCACCCTCCAGGCTTGATGCTTTTCTTGCTTGAGGTTTTCCAATCGTAAGGTAGCCCTTTTGTAAGGCAGGGATGGGGACACTGCAAACCCCAAACCCTCTGCTTCTCTCAAGGTTTTCACATCACTTAGTACCTGCTGCTTTGGCGTCATGTGTGCTCCCACGTATTTGTCTTCACCCTGTCCCTGTGATGTGTGGGCCCTGCTGTTGTCCCTCTCTGACAGATGACCAAAACACTTGCTTGAGGTTTGCAGAGAAACCTGTAGCGGGGCAGGCTTGAGCCTGGCTCTTCTGTTGTCTCTTGTGAGTGCCCTAAATACTGCAACCTACTTCCTCTCCTTTTAGTCTTCCCACAAAGTGGTAGCTAAATAATCCAGCAATTGTCAATATACAGGTAGGGTAGCAATGCCCAGAAATACTTGTGATTGTGTCCCAAAGCTGGCCAGGTTTAGAAACTGATGTTTACTGGCTCAGTAGCTCCACCAGCCTTCAGCTTGGCATGAATGACCTGGAGAGGATGACTCTGCTGATGAAGTCTCGCCAGACTGTACATAACCGACCCTCTTCCACAAGAGCCTCTGGGGACCATACAGCCCCTTGTGTGAGGGGATGGTGAGATGGGGCTGACGGTCCACTGCTGCCATTCCAAGACCATCTCTACCCTGGCGAGCTTTTTTTTCCTGGGGTTGAAGGGATGTCGCTTGGAGGGGAAGCAGGTGCTGTGTTAGGAAAGAGGTTAGCAAATTAGAGATGCCCCTCGGTGGCAAGTGCCAGGCTCACTGTGGCAGTGCCGGGATTGGAGGACATTGTCCAATGTTGTCACCTCTTGGTGACTGGTCTGGAGGGGAAATCGTGCCTGGCTGAAGTAGCCACATAGAAGAAGGGAGTAGCACAGATGTGAAGGTACTCTGGTGATCACCTAGCGGTCTTGTCCCCTTTAGCTCTGGGTGCCATCCCCTAGGCTTTGCTGGTTGCTCCTGTGTTTTGCATTTCTACATCCTGAGTGTTTTCTGCTATTTAGGGGATTTCAGGCTTTACTCATCTTGTTGCTTCCTGTGAGGGTCTGTGGATGTGCTCTCAATGGTGGTACAGCCACCTGCCCACATCATGCACAGCACTTTTTACCTGGTGGGATGCCCGGTGTCATCAGTGCAGGGAGTCTTGCTGCCTTCCTTGGCCTTTGGAACAGGCTGATTTGGGGGGAAAAGTTTGTTTTGTAAGGAAGCCCCGATGGACAGGGAAAAGATATCAATAAGATAATTTACTGCTCCAATTCTGAATTCCCCCTGCATCCTGTACCCTAATATGTCACTCTGCTCTCAAGTATGTCAGTGGTTGTCTCGTCCCATAAAGCCATGCAGTTTGCTCCTTTCCTTTGCACACAGGAATTTCTGGATGCTAGGTTTACGGTTGGACTCGATGATCTTAAAGGTCTTTTCCCACATAAATGATTCCATGATCCTATGATGATCTGGGGACAGGAAAAGGGGCAGTCCTGACTTTGCTCTTACATTGAGTCACTTGATTTATTTAGTGCTGACTTTTGTGTGCTGATTTCGGAAGCAGTCTCCGGGCCTCTGTATTAAAATTCTTCTCCCAATGTTTTTGTTCTTTGTTGCTTCATGTCTTCCAGGACAGTGAAACATTTGGCCCAAAGGTACAAGCTGCTGCTCCATAGCAAGCATACCAATGAAAGCCAGATGGAAATGTGCCACCTTGTCATTTACCCTGCGTCCCCCCTGCATACTTAGGAACGCCACGTGAATTATGGCTACAGCGTAATTCATACCCTGCAGCAGTGGGACTCGAGCTGCTGTATTTGAGAAGTGAGACGAGAGCACTGCATCCCGCAGGCAGCTCCCTCGCAGGTGCCGAGCGATGGGAAATAATGCGTTCAGCAAATGCATGCTTTCCCTCGCTGTTGACTTAGCATGTGTGTGGGTGTATACGCTGTAGGTGTCTCGGGCTTGTTAATGAAGCTAGGGTATGAATAATACTTAACTGCTATTGCATGATGCTTCTGCCACTGCTGTTCACTTGTAGCAGTGGTTGGGTGAGAAAGGGGATGCTACGGATGCACAAAACCTTCATCCTCCTGCCATCTTCACTTTCTACTTCTATTCCACCGGGAGTCAAACAATTACAGTGCTTCAATCGGAGCATATTTTGACTAAAGCCTTTCTTTAAGAAACAAAGCAAATCTGTGTGATTAAGTAGACACAATTAAGGAATTAAAAAATAAAATGGCTTTTTTGGGCATGTTCCATTGATGGTAGTGCTGTTCATTTCTCAGTTCAAGAATATGACTTTCTTAATGTGGCATGTATTTTTTTACAGCTTTTATATGCAAGAAGAATGTTCTTTTATTTATCTTTTAGATAAATAAAATAAGAGAATATTTACATTTGTAGTCCCTTACTGTATGTTTGCCATGATAGAAGACTATAAAACAGCTTTCTGGAGAAAAGAAGAGAGCAACCAAAAAATAGCTTTCGAGGAAAAGTAAACAGCGAGGAGAAAGGATGTGATGAGGTGAGATGTGGTGACCTCACCAAAAGAAAAAAGCACCAGGGAGATGGATCTGGCTACAAGTATAAAGCACAAACACAATGCAGTCTGATTAATCAACTAGTCGGCTTCTTAGGTTTATTAAACATGACAAGAAATTTAACAGAGAACAAAATCAAGGTATTTGTAAAACAGTAAAGGTGAAACTGCTTGCAGGTTATAGTCAGTAATTTTTATGTTGGGTTTCATAAGGATTGCCTATCTCTGTCCAAAGCAGAACCAAAAAAGAATAGAATAAATATGAAATGGTGCATTGTGATTACAATCCTAGGCTGTTTATATGTATACTTCAAATTAAGGGTTTGGTGTCATGGAAACAGCGTCTTCATTTGGAAAGCTCTGCGGCAGCGTGAGAAGGAAAAGACTGGAGAGAGCGAGAGGAAGAGGGAGTGAGGGAGAGCGTGAGTGTGGTCGTGTAGTCTTCCCAACATCACCAGCTCCCTCCTTTCCCCAGAGAAAATGGAGCTAAGAGTGGATGTGGCTTATTTTGTAATTAATTCAAAGTGCAGTTCTAAATAATTCTTAAGGGGGGTTTCTGTACTGAAGGAATGTATATAATGTGGATATGTGTCGTGGTTTAACCCCAGTTGGCAACTAAGCACCACACAGCTGCTTGCTCACCCCCCCCGCCTCGATGGGATGGGGGGAGAGGATTGGAAAAAAAAATTAAAACCCGTGGGTTGAGATAAAGACAGTTTAATAGGACAGCAAAGGAAGAGAAAGTAATAATAATAGTGACAAAAGAATATACAAAACAAGTGATGCACAACGCAACCGCTCACCACCCGCTGACTGATGCCCAGCCAGTCCCTGAGCAGCGATCGCTGCCCCCCGGCCAACTCCCCCCAGTTTATATACTGAGCATGACGTCATATGGTATGGAATGGCCCTTTGGTCAGTTTGGATCAGCTGTCCTGGCTGTGCCCCCTCCCAGCTTCTTGTGCACCTGGCAGAGCATGGGAAGCTGAAAAGTCCTTGACTGGTGTAAGCACTACTTAGCAACAACTAAAACATCAGTGTGTTATCAACATTATTCTCATCCTAAATCCAAAACACAGCACTATGCCAGCTACTGGGAAGAAAATTAACTTTATCCCAGTGGAAACCAGGATAGTATGTCATGTACTTTTGTATATGGTCTTTACCTAAACGCCACAGTATTTATTCACTAAAGCAAATGAGTCTGGAATCTATATGAATACTGTTTGTTCTGTTCTGCTTGTGTACATATATGCATGGTATGTTTTGTATCATTTTAGTGCCAAAAAGATGCTTCCTGTTGCTCTGCATCAAAAGAAAGCAGTCATTTGTGTAAAGAGCTTTTAAATTTTACCAGGAGAGAAATCTCTCCAATGAATACAGGATTACAGTAGATGGTCAGGAATTAACAACATTGCTTGCATTATCCTAGCTTTGATGCCAATTTATGCTCATTTTGTGGGTGCAGTTTAGATTACTCAGTAATTGATTACATTAAGCAGTAACTTGAGAGCTTTACAGAGACCAAATTAAGGGCATGTACTATATTTCTGCTGTGTTGCTATCATTGTCTCACGAAGGAGCAGAAACAGACCAATCCTATACAATGGATTTTTTTTTTTAAAGCATAGTAAAGCTGGATCTAAGATCCTGAGGTGGGATCGTGTGAAGCCAGTGGAGATATTTCCCACTCCTTTGTAAAGCTTGGGTTGGCATCACAGAAAGACCTGGTCACAGGGCAGTGTGAATCCTTTCCTTCTCTCATGGTGGGGCCAAAAGTCTCCCTTCCTTTGACTTCTAGATGAAAAAGCCGCTCTGCCCTCCACCCAACTTTCTAATCTAGCTAGGTGTAAAAATTTTGGTCATGCACCCAGGGCATTTTGTGATGGTGCCCAGCCCCCTGGAGACCTGTTGGACAGGAAACTTAATGTTAAACCAGAACTGAGCCATTTCCCCAGCCCAGGAGGAAAGAGCCACCCACATCAAAGTGGGGTGGAGGTTGGGGCCACAGCATCTTTGGAAGTAAACTGCAATTCCCAAGGGAAGAGCCGTTGGGGAGCCTCTTGCTGCCTACACAAGTGGCTTGGCTTCCTGGCAGGGTGGAGTTTCTGACCTGTCTGGCCACGTGGAATGGCAGGAAAGTAGTTTCAGGAAAAGAAGCGAATGTATTTGTCTGAAGTAGCATCACTTTGGTGGAAAGCTGTCATTTACCTTCCTTATAGCTGCAAGAAATGGTGTTGCTGTGAGCATCTGGACTGGGAAAAGAGAAATAGTAAATTTTTTTCTTTTAAATAATTCCCAGTTTAATAAAGGTGAAAAATGAAGAATTGGAAGTACCTGCCCCCACAACCAACCCAGGAGAGAAAGGCTGCAATTCTTCCCGCTCTTGTTATGGTTCTGTGATGGATGCACTTGACACCTTAACCAAACTAGCGGTAGTTTGGTACAGGCTCCAAAGGAGGCAAAGGCCTGAGCCATAGCTGGGCCAAGAAATCCTCTAGTTTCAATCTGTTCTCTAAAAACCCACAAAGGAGTAGAGTGACACAGTGAGCATCGATGCATATGAGCTTGGAACACCGATCATGCGATTAACAAATGAATAGCGGGTGGCTTTTCCAAGACTCGTTTATCAAGGAACAAAGCAAGTTGTGGGTACAAGGAGTCTCCTGTGTACCTTTCCCATCACATGTAATTTGACTATAAGCCAACCACTTTATTCCATAAATATGACAACCTAAGTGAGTCTTCTTTGAGCTTTCCCTGCTAAGCAGCTGGCTGCATGGTGGTGATCTCCCCTTGAGCTGGGACACCTCTCAAGGTTGCCCCTTGAGGCAGAGAGGCCTTTTACCAACAGCAGATCTTTGGTAAGTGACTGATAGCATGCTGAATTAATAGTAATGATGCTGAATTAATAGTAATGAAACATTACTAATCCATGTAACTATTAAATATTAATTACTATAAACTTTGTATAGATAATTCCATTAGACATAAACTGTTGTCCAGGACTGAGACAAAGGCTGGACCTAGCTGCATCTAAGCTCCATCAGGAGTTTAGAAAGCACAGGGGTCCACTCTGAACCTTGGTGACTCAATGGGAGGGTCTTCCTTACCCTTTTTATCTCTGGTCTCTGTGTGAATCATTCTAACTTGACTCTAACTCAATTTTCCTTTGTATGTTTCTCCCATGCAGTAATTAATAGGGTGAACCTTGCCATCAAACTTTGTTAAGTCACACTTTTACAACATCATATAAAAACCACTTTTACTAATACCTTTGACAGTGATTCTTTAAGCGATCTAAATCACTCATCCGTGACAAATTGGTGTAGTTGGCAGGATCCTAAATCAGGATTTGTGACAAATTGGCATAGTGAGCAGGATCCTAAATCAGGATTCGCATCAGGTTCCTGCCCCAAAAGAGGGCTCCCCCGTTAATGCTGCAGGGAGGATGCTTTGGGAGCATTAATTCTGGTGCAGCAAAATCAATGTTCAACTTTGGCACTGAAGGTCTGTGAAGAAGAGTTCGGTGTTGCTGTGAGAGGTGCTCAGCACTGCAGCAGCATCATCTACTGGAAAGATGCTTCCTAACAAAAAGCAGCTCATTCTTGTCTGCTGTACAGAAATAGGTGTGTTAAAGAAACTGGAGATGGAACGGTTGTCTTGAGAAAACTGCTGAATTCTCAAAGAAAAATAAAATGAAAAGTGACTCATTAATGCAGAGGAAAATTAAAAAAAACCCTTTAAAATGACAGAAAATTTTCTGTCTTAGAATAACTCAATAGGTAAGGTAGAAAAGCTTGAAATTTCTTCAGAACCAGGCAATGGAGTGTCGTTTAGTTGAATAGCTCTGCCTCAGACTTTCGTTCTCTTTATTATCAAAGCAACATGAAAGGTGTAAGAGCTTGGGCAAAAGAGAAATGACTGTGCAACCTTTCTTCTCCTTGAGTTGCGCCTTTGTGCCTGACTTATTTCTGTGTTTTCAAAGGTATTGAGGAACAGGATGAAGAAGTGTGCATTTGCGTTAGTGGTTTTGTTCAGATCAGGAATGCATTTTGAAACAGTTCTTCCAGTTGTCTGCACTAACGTAATTTGGTTTTCGTTACAGGGTGATCTCAGAGCTCATGAACTCAGCTCCTCCTGGATGAAAATGAGACAAGCACTCCCGCTGCTAATGGCCATTCAGTCCATCAGACCAGACTAGAGCTTGTCTGAAGTAAATCCCTCCTCTCCCTGCCCTTCCTGTTTTTTTAATAATGTGGGCACTGGGTCCTCAGCACCAACTGTTTAGCTCCACATGTATCTTCTAATTGCAACGTAGATGCAGCCTTAGGCTATGGAAATGGCTTAGGTTTCTACCCCACAGCTCCCTATCTGCATCTTTGGAAGATCTGTAGCTTTCCCTCATTCTGAGGATTGATAGTAAGTGCCTGTTAAGTTTTTTTGCAGAAGAAAACANGTAATTTGACTATAAGCCAACCACTTTATTCCATAAATATGACAACCTAAGTGAGTCTTCTTTGAGCTTTCCCTGCTAAGCAGCTGGCTGCATGGTGGTGATCTCCCCTTGAGCTGGGACACCTCTCAAGGTTGCCCCTTGAGGCAGAGAGGCCTTTTACCAACAGCAGATCTTTGGTAAGTGACTGATAGCATGCTGAATTAATAGTAATGATGCTGAATTAATAGTAATGAAACATTACTAATCCATGTAACTATTAAATATTAATTACTATAAACTTTGTATAGATAATTCCATTAGACATAAACTGTTGTCCAGGACTGAGACAAAGGCTGGACCTAGCTGCATCTAAGCTCCATCAGGAGTTTAGAAAGCACAGGGGTCCACTCTGAACCTTGGTGACTCAATGGGAGGGTCTTCCTTACCCTTTTTATCTCTGGTCTCTGTGTGAATCATTCTAACTTGACTCTAACTCAATTTTCCTTTGTATGTTTCTCCCATGCAGTAATTAATAGGGTGAACCTTGCCATCAAACTTTGTTAAGTCACACTTTTACAACATCATATAAAAACCACTTTTACTAATACCTTTGACAGTGATTCTTTAAGCGATCTAAATCACTCATCCGTGACAAATTGGTGTAGTTGGCAGGATCCTAAATCAGGATTTGTGACAAATTGGCATAGTGAGCAGGATCCTAAATCAGGATTCGCATCAGGTTCCTGCCCCAAAAGAGGGCTCCCCCGTTAATGCTGCAGGGAGGATGCTTTGGGAGCATTAATTCTGGTGCAGCAAAATCAATGTTCAACTTTGGCACTGAAGGTCTGTGAAGAAGAGTTCGGTGTTGCTGTGAGAGGTGCTCAGCACTGCAGCAGCATCATCTACTGGAAAGATGCTTCCTAACAAAAAGCAGCTCATTCTTGTCTGCTGTACAGAAATAGGTGTGTTAAAGAAACTGGAGATGGAACGGTTGTCTTGAGAAAACTGCTGAATTCTCAAAGAAAAATAAAATGAAAAGTGACTCATTAATGCAGAGGAAAATTAAAAAAAACCCTTTAAAATGACAGAAAATTTTCTGTCTTAGAATAACTCAATAGGTAAGGTAGAAAAGCTTGAAATTTCTTCAGAACCAGGCAATGGAGTGTCGTTTAGTTGAATAGCTCTGCCTCAGACTTTCGTTCTCTTTATTATCAAAGCAACATGAAAGGTGTAAGAGCTTGGGCAAAAGAGAAATGACTGTGCAACCTTTCTTCTCCTTGAGTTGCGCCTTTGTGCCTGACTTATTTCTGTGTTTTCAAAGGTATTGAGGAACAGGATGAAGAAGTGTGCATTTGCGTTAGTGGTTTTGTTCAGATCAGGAATGCATTTTGAAACAGTTCTTCCAGTTGTCTGCACTAACGTAATTTGGTTTTCGTTACAGGGTGATCTCAGAGCTCATGAACTCAGCTCCTCCTGGATGAAAATGAGACAAGCACTCCCGCTGCTAATGGCCATTCAGTCCATCAGACCAGACTAGAGCTTGTCTGAAGTAAATCCCTCCTCTCCCTGCCCTTCCTGTTTTTTTAATAATGTGGGCACTGGGTCCTCAGCACCAACTGTTTAGCTCCACATGTATCTTCTAATTGCAACGTAGATGCAGCCTTAGGCTATGGAAATGGCTTAGGTTTCTACCCCACAGCTCCCTATCTGCATCTTTGGAAGATCTGTAGCTTTCCCTCATTCTGAGGATTGATAGTAAGTGCCTGTTAAGTTTTTTTGCAGAAGAAAACAGCTGTTTAAATAGCAATTATTATTGGTAAGTGTGCATGGTACAACCTATTGCCGTCTTTCCCCTGAATAAGCAATGCACAAAATTCCCCTGAGAGGCAGAGTCATTAAGGAGCTATCTAGATACATATGCTTTTGCAAGTCTTTCATCTAACTCAGAGGTGGGAATGCAAATCTGAAACTTGGGGACATCCTGTGGCTTTGTAACACTCTCCGGGAGAGATGTGCTCATTGAGATGAATAGGTCTCACTCATTCATATTCCTCGTTTACTCATGTAACATTTATAATATGGATAATGTTCCCCCTTTAATAAGTAATTAATAATAGCTCAGTCTGAGTTACAGATAGAACTTAAAATTATAAAATATATAGCCCAGGGGATACTGTGCTGCAGGCAGACGTGAGCACTGGATTTCCTTCAGCGTGCATGCAGGGATAACAGAGCAGTGGGGACTCGGACCTGCCTGCTCTCCTGTCCCTGATCTTCCCAGATGCTTTGGTTTGCTCTGGGAGCAGAGCTTCTTTGAGGTCCTATCTCCCATCTCTTTGTTCCCTTTCTGGGGTCCTGTCTTTCAACTTGGGAGCCAGAAGAAGCTGCTCTGGTGATGTGGGCATCATGATGGCTGAGGAACGCTTGATCTGTGGACTTCTTGCTCCTACTTTGCAAGCATCTGGCTCCATATCGTTCTTGACATGTAGGGATACATGACTGCAAACTTGTAAGATGTGACAGGATCATCGCTAAAGAACACTTTTCATGCAAAAGGACACAATCAGCTTTCCTGCTGTTGTATCTCAAAGGACACCTCTCCTGTGCCGTGGAAAGGAGCCCCTGCTGCAGCGTGGTGAGAAGGCTCTCTTGAGCTGAGCTGCCCTGGTGGCTTGGGGCCTGGTTCATAGACTTAAGTCTATGCTTAAAATAAAGGACTCAGGTGCTGCCCTGCTTCTCTCTCAATGGTCTGCACTACCATCCTTCATCTCACCAAAGACGTGCCTTTTTACAGCAATATCCACAATAAACATCCTAGTAAATTTTATGCAGTCCTGGGAGTTTTTTCTTTGTTGGGGTGTGAACTCTGCTTCAGGGTAGTGTTTTTTGTATTATATTTTCCTTCTTTTTTTTTTTTTTTTGGTGGATTTGTCTCAAAGTATTTTTTTTGTCTGTCTGATTAGCGCAGTTTGGAGGAAGATCATGGCTGCTTCGTAGAATCAAAGGCTGTGAAAAGATTTCTTAGCAAGTCTTTTTTGGATATAACTATTTTAATAAGCACTTTTCACAGACATTTTGAGACTCCTGCTTTCTTCAATAGCTATAGCACAAAGACTCAAAGAAGATACATCTGAATAGCTGTGGTCATAAAAATAGTTTTTTAAACTATAGAACAAGAGTTTTCTTAAATTACAGTGTGGTGTCAGCAGTGAAAATGGTTGGTGCTGGTGCCAGAGACAGTGAGAGAAGAGAGAGAAAGGAAAAAGAAAGAACCAGTGATAAAACCAAGCAAGCTTGTTTAAGAACTGCTGCTCAGTCCTTACAATGGATTTCTCAGTTGATCCCCAGGACTGCTAATATTGTCCATGTAAAACTGATTTACAAAAAAAAAAAAATCCCACCTTGTTCTTCTCAAGACAAAAGGGAATGACGGCCAGCTTTGTTGTAAGGCCGGTATAAATTGGGAATTAAATATAAGGAAAGTAAATTAAAAAAGTTGTGGACAAGACTTTGAGCAATTGACTTGGGTCAGGAAGGAGTGAGGACGAGCTTGGGATGGGACTGGTGTGGTGCTGTTGCTTGGGAGAAGGGCTTTTGGGTTCATCAGTATGCTGCATTGTGAAGACACGCATGGGGAATGCTTCTGACATGACTGAAAGTAGCGGTTTTGACATATTGCTCTGGCCTTTGTCTTAGCAGAAATACAGGAACATTTTCTATTCTGAACCCAGCTCTTAGAGAAATGAAATCAATCTCTCTTTCCATCTACTTGAGCAGGAGTTAGATTGGACCCTAAATATTTTAAATAGCTTTGTGTCGAATTTCAGCACGAGCTTGGTCAAAATTAAAACATTTAACTTGGAAAAAGAAAAGAAAGCATGGGTGTGGGCATCAGTGACAGCTGGGGAAAAAAATAGCAGTCAACAAGTTATTCTTCTCAGCTTCTGTTTCAGTTTTCATTACACATCACCTGATACCTAGGAGGGATCAGTTTGCTGTTGGGAACTGTAGGCACCACCTCAAAACAAAGAACAATAATTATGAAATGCAAAAACCCTCTAGCACATGAGTTCAAGATCTTGCTGTAGCCGCAGTGTTTATTTTTTCTGTAAGTGGCTTGGATGATGGCACTGCTGTCAAATGCAGAATCTCAAGGTCTGTAGACTACAGTAAATAAAGAGAAGGATGATGCAGACAACTGTAGACACTTAGATAATCTACGTTTTACCAACGTAGGTCAAAAAGCATTCAAGGAAGACATTTCAGAAAAAAAAACCCAGCGTGATGCGACAAAATACGTCATTCAAAGAATATAACTCAATATTTTAAAGGATGAGCTGTTTTCTAGACTAAAGAGACACTGATTAGCCTGCTGTACTGGGAAATTACCAGACCCAGTCTGAGTTAGTAAGGATAACTCACATTGTTCCCCCCAAATAATAGAAGCATATTTGGAAATTGTAAAGAATGTGTTAATTTAAGAAAATTAAATGTTTTGCTCAATTCCAATTTCAGTTGCTCCAATTCAAATGCAAAGAGCAACTTAAGTCAATATATGCATATCAAAAAGGAAGTAGTTCAGAATAATTATGTTGGAAAAACTCAGATCCAGCTTGATTATAGATCTTAAAATGTCTAAAAAAGAGTAGCTCCTACTGTACGTTGAATGCATAGAAAACTTACTGAGAGAAGGGCTTAATGTATTGTGCACTTTTCAGATTAATTTGAAAAGATAAGAAAATAATGAAAGAATTTTACTGTACTATGGTGAATTTTTCTAAAAACTGGCATTGTGTGTTTTTTTTTTTAATATGTTTTAATTTTGGGTATGCTTTGTCAGACTGTGTGTGTGCATACAAATGACAGCAAGAAGGAACTTCCAGTGCCCAGAATTGGCACGCTTAATTTAGGTTTCTTAAAACTATCAGCGCTGGTGGCAACGGTAGTAGTTTTCTTTCTGTGTACTCTTTCTAACATGATTCATTTGTTTGTGGTTAAAAATTTAAAACGGCACTTCAGGCATCCTGTGAGGATTTTCTGCAAATCCCTGTGTTTGTGTCAATGAGCCCATATGCAATTTTAGCTCAAAAAATACCTTTGTAAATCTGGCTTCTGGTGCCTAGGATGTTAATAAAAGATGAGGTCACAGCCAAAATTTCTCTCTTCTATCATTGCTGCTATAAATGCGAGGGTAGCTTGTACTCTAATAGCAGAATTTGGCCTTTAGTTGGTGTTGGCTCATCCTGTGTGATCATGAAACGTTATAGTAAAACATGGGGTTTTGTTGAAATTCCTTTGCAATGGACATGTTTGCTTTTTTTGCTTCCCTGTAGACTGCTGTCTCTGTTTACCAACTTTGCCCAAAGGAGAATACCATTTATTCTATAATGATAACTCTTTCTCTAACCTGATCAGTGGACACATCAAGATTTGCTAGTTCATGTTTATCTCCGCTAAACATTATTTGGTGAAACACTGGGAACACTTTTGCTAAACCCAGCCTCTCTATTCATATCTTTGTTCTCTTTCTCCCTATCAGGCAATCTGAGATTTTTGTTATGTATTATAAAGGTTTTCCTTAAATCTTTTCCTTATAGCACTTCTAATTCAAATCTGTCACTTCTCAGCCAAACCAACCATTTATGTTCATGACCTTGCTTTTTTGAAGGATGCGGAGATCTGAAGTGGTGACTTTAGTCAGCTGCTTTTTTGCTTACAGGTTCTTTGTGGGACTCTACAGAGGGTTTTTTTGGTATGTATTTCACACTACTGAGCGGGTTGAAAAGGGGCTGGTGTATTTGCAGCATGAAGGAAGGTTAATTGATCTTTTAGGGAGGCTGAAGCGAAGGCTGGGAAGTCAGGGGGGATAAGCAGATAGTTTGATAGAAACTTCCGTCTGCTTCTCATCTGTGGTTATGTGGTCTATCTTGTACTTAATTTTGCATCTGGTTTTGTTTTTGGAGTCTGAGGTAAAAAGGCTGTTCTAGAGTGGAAGTGTTTAAGAATCAATTCCTCCCATTTTTAATTTTATTTTTTTCACTGACCAATGGTTGTGTGTGTTAATTTAGGATGAAGATTGTGCTAGCATGACTATGCTGAATTTTCTCAAGGGTAAACTGCTGCATATACTCCACCTGAAGCCACACTGAAAATCAACGTGGAAATCAAAATCAGGACAAGGCAATTTGCTTTATGAGCAGGGTGATTCACCAGGGGCAAATGAAAGATCCAGGGGAATCAGTCTGATGTCAGCAGAAGATTAGTAACACATGAGGATTTCTCATAAAAATCCAGTTCTGACTAAATATTTCTGTTGTAAACAACTGCTGCTGAAATGATACACGAGAAGAGAAACGCTACTACATTACAATGTTTGGAGTCTTTCTCTTTTCACAAGATAAATGCATCAATTTTCTTTGGCTTTTATAGCTCTGGCAGATAAAGTGTAGAGGATAGCTTGAAGGGTCATCTAGTTTAACCTTTATTAGCACATGAATGCATGAAACAGTATTAAATAGAAAATAGAAACACCTCAACAGCATATCAAGTGCTCAGTTTGTATTTACAGGTCGGACTGTAATTTGTGAAGATACTGGATGACAGGTCTTTGTTTCCCTGACTGTTAAATAGAAGAGGTGGGAATTCCAGAGGTAATAAAGCCAAAAAAATTCCTCTATTTCATTGTTTTGATTTCTTTACTTTTTTCTTAACCGTATTTAACAGTTTCTCTCTCTCCTGGAATAAAAATTTGTAAATTCTAAATGTGTCATTTGTCTTTCACGACGTTTTATTCAGTGACAGAATGTGACAGCGCTCGTTTGTTTTTACCCAACAACATGATAAATATGAAGCTAGGAAGTAAATAAATATTTTTCCGGAGATGCTGTTAAATTAAAACCCTATTCTAATTTTCCTTAAACCAGAAAGTTTAATTGGAAGCAAGCTGAACACTGTGACAACATGTGGTAAATATACATATTTTTTCCATTCACGTCTTGCATACTTCTGGGCTTTTGAAATCAGCCTGTTGGTTTACGTATGTATTCTTTATACTGAGATTTGACTGGTGTGAGCAAGTCCTATAAGCAAATTCCAGTTATTTTGTAAAATGCACTGGTAAACTTTTTCCTTCCCCTAATAACCCTAAAAGGCAGGTGAATAAGAGTAGAAAGGGCTCCCCTATCAGCCAAAGCATATCGGTCTGTAACTCATGAATAATCCAGAGGTGCTGAACAGAAGATTCCTGCTGTAGACACCAGGAACTCATTTTCCACGGGCTATTAGGAGGCATTTTCGCTTTCAATTCGAATTCCATTTGCTGCAGCTAATTTAGCCCCCAGCACTTCATAACTGTGCATAAAAAAATGAAAGGATGGCGTACAAATAAACTTTTTGGAAGCTACAAGCAGGCTGGCCAAAGATAACTTTGCAGAGGCAATGGCTGTAGATGAGTTTCCGTGCCAAACCAGGTTCACTTTTAATCCGTTTTCTGCTGCAATTTGTTATCCACGTTCTCCTGCTCCATCACAGCTGCTGTATTCTTCGGCCTTGCTTTTCTTGCTGGTTTTCCAGCCGCAGGGCTCAGGTCGGTGAGCTGCGAAGCCTCCTGCTGTTGCCGTTTCCAGCGCAAGGTGTGGGAGCGCTCTGTGTCAGAGTGGGGAGGTAGATGGGGGGGTTCCAATGAGGGGAAGGGTAAAGGGGACAGAGCAGAACTGGGAGGACGGGGGGGGTCAACTGGGGCTTCTTGGGGTTCTCTGCTGGGACCACCAGTATTTTTGAAAGGATTATGGTACAATGTCCTTGACACGTACCATAATTTTCCAAGTGGGTGCATCTAATCGTAACTGTCACTTACTCAGTTAGATGGAAAAAAATGGGATTTTTATTCCCAGCATCCAATTTTTCTCATAGAGCCACATAGTTCATAGCAGACCTTTCTGTTTTGTGTAAAAAATGGTCTTTCACTTTGTTAGAGCCTCTCCGGCTCACTGATCTTTCTGGCAGGGTGACACGGGCGAGGTTGCGTTTTGGTGGGTTTGCTTTGTGTTGTGGCATGAGGGGAGGCAGCCCGGGGGGGCTGCAGCGGTGGGCACCGGGGCCGGAGGGAGGGGTCTGGACTGCTGGTGGCAGCCAGTGCTTGGGTTGGCATGGTCACCCTTGGGACTTCGCCCTCAGCGAGCTGAGCTCTCCGTCCTCTCAAGACTGCTCAGATGAAAAATGCTTCAGTGAGAATTTGACCTTTTTTTCCCTGGTCACCAGGAGTCTGGGGAAAACAATAAACTTTTATCAAAATTGTTATTTTCTTGAGAAAAGGTCACTATTGTTTAAAAAAGGGGATTTGTTTGTTTGTTTGTTTTTATTGGCTGGTTCTATTGTTCAGTTATTTCAGGAGGGGAGTACAAAGAGCCCAGCTGTTTCAAGGCACGAGTCCAGGTGCTATAAATCAAAGGGATATGGGGGGTGGGCTGGGCACTCCATGAGAGTCGTAAGCTTTGACAAATGAACAGATTTCTTGGTTTCCCTTAAACCCATCGTTAGCCAGTTCAGGTCTTCCACCTTGTCTTCAACAAACCGGCAGTGAATACCCCCCAGAATATTTTTGACATTTAAAAAAAAAAAAGCCCAGCAGAGATTCTTTTTGTCTCCTTGGATTTGGAGGCAGGGAGCCTTACTGAGGGTCCTGTGTGAGCAGGTCCCATCATACTTCTCTCTTGACCGGGTTAAGATGGTTTCTCATGTTGAAGAATGGGAGAAACAGTCAGAAATTTTGTTTTCTGTTGGTTGACTGCTGAAAGTCTGAATTTTGAAGGCTGCTGTTAGTGAGTAAAATAAGCCCAGAGTCACTGAGAAGCCACCAAACGTTCAGTATTTGCATATTTTCTCTTTCTCTGTTTTGTCCTTGTCAATGTAGAAGGGCTTCAAAAAATCACAAAACTCAAAACATGGGTTTTTTTGGACTAATTTTTAATTACTTAGCACTTAGACCTTAAACTATGGTTTTTCTTGAAACACCTCATAAATGTCAAGTTTTAAAAGGAGAGTATGTGGTAAACATTTGAGAGTGATACCATGTGTTTTGCATGTTAAACAACACAATAAAACATAATGCAGTTTAACTGTGGCATGGCAACAGGTCTTCCACAACTAACTGTGCTAGTTGCACATGAATCTCACTGATTTATTTCAAAGTAGGCTGGAGCATGAATGTTTCTTAACCAAAGCCCAGAGAAGAGAACGACCCTTATATGAATAACAAATATGCAAGAAAAATACAGGATACTAGGAGTGAGTTGTTTTTTTTTTACTTTTTCACAATTTTTCTTCTCTCAAGTTGCCTATTAACAACTGTGTGGCTGCTTAGATGAGCACTGAGTCTCATCTGAGGGATCTTTACCAACACGAATGCCAGTTCACAAGCCGTACCAAACACCTGCAGAGCACTGATGTTATTCAAGTGTTTGTAAAAATGTCCTGGTTTTACGAGTGAATATAGTGAATCCTGTAGATGAAAAATGAATTGGAGAGTGACTAAGCAAATTCAAAGTCAGATGTATCTTTTCGATGCAGAACCATCCTATATTGCTCACGGCTCTTATGTAGATAAACTCTTCTATGCTTATGGACTAATGCCATGTGGTAGTAGGGCTGCAATATTAACAGCGCTTCCACGGGGATGAGTGGCACAGGCAGCGCAAAGCATTTAATGGCATCAGTGTTTCCTATAAATTAAGTGTGCAGCATTACATTTTATTGACAGGAAATAGATAATTTGTCTCAAGGCATCTGGCTCTTGATTTTATTAACCTGCAGGATGCCTAAACAAAGCATCATATATATAACACCATGTCAAAAAGATAATTATTTCCAGAAAGGCATCGCTTACATATGAAACACTCTAGTGTTTCATATAACAAGCAGTGGAATAATTGTCAATGCTGTACCTAATCAGAAAGTAACTATCTCAGAAGGGGATAAAAGCAAATAATTTTTCATTGGCATCTTGAGAAAAAAAAAAATTATATATATAAAAATGTATATATATATGTGCACTTCAACCTCCCTTTAGTTATTTTGGTGCATTTAATAATAGCATTTCATATTCTGTCAACTTTTATCTAAGCAGTTAACAGGCATTAATTGAGATCCATGGTCTCACACCTGTCACTTTGATGAGAGATGGTGGAGTGGAAAGGGAAGAAAAGCGAAAGGCCTGACAGCCAGAGACGCGGGTGTCCGCTGGTGAACAGTGTGCTGAGAGTCTGCCTGCGGTGCCTTCCTGGTGCCACCTGCTCTGGGAGCTTTACTGCGGGAGTCGCAGCTTTTGATGTTTTCCTTGAAGATTCCCTATCCGAAGTCAAGTTATTAAATTGCGTTATTAGGAGGCTTTCATAGTCAAAGAGACCAGCTTGGATGGGGGACTCCAAAGACTCAGAAACCAGAGCGTAAAAGAAGACGAATACATTCTATTTCAGAATTCCTGTAATTCTGTAGGAAAATCTTATATCCTTATGATTTCTGCGAGTGCAGGGCGGTCGGGGTGGTTTCCGTGAGATGAACAGGCAATCATGAATCTCAGGAGAGCACTGGCAGCTCCAGATGCCTGCTCCTGACCCTCCGCCGCTGTCGGGGCTGGGAGAGGCTGCCTGCACCGAAACCTCGTGTGCCCAGACAGGGTACGTGGAACACCTTACTGCAGCCACGGCTTGTCTTGGGCTTTGCTACCACAATTGTGACAAAGTCCTCCTCCCGGCCATCCTCAGAAATGTGGCAGAGTCAGGGCTGACCAGCCTTGAGGGATGTGTATTTGTTGCATACAGTAAGCACAGATGAGGTGTAGTTATTTCTATTATTGGTTTAGCTCTGTGGCTGCTACATTAATCATTCAGGGGAATATATACTGCAATTTTGCCCTGAATTCAGGAGCGGGCTCCAGACCCCACGTCTGTTTTCCCGTTGAGACTGCCAGCCCAAGCCTGCGAGTCGTTGCTGGATGGGTGAAGCCTTCAAGCTCCTGCTGGACCAGCCCCACTGGTGACACACAGGGAGTTTGAAATCTCTCCTTAAATACTGTGCCTGCAGTGCTGGGGCACTAACCACCAGCCATGAATGAACCTGGGGCACGGGCACTGGCACCTGAAAGAGCTCAAAGCTGTTTGAGAAGTTTGAGCTGCTTCAGTGATGGTCGCGGTGTCCCAGCTGAGTGAGAGGGAGCTCCCTGTTGAGACAGCAGCTCCTTCAACTCCTTACATGTGGTTTTGTGAACAAACATCTGCCCAGCTTGAACCGTTTTCCAAAGCTTCCCTTGTGCGGCTGGAGGCAACCTGTAGCTAGAGGCGCACGGGGTCCAGCCGGAGCACCGGCTCGTCTTAAGCCGGGTGGGTGCTGATTAGTTTGGCTGTCGCAGCAGCGAGGCAGGCCAGGAGCCTTGCCAGGCTGGCTTCTGGTCCCAGACCTCAGGCCTGGGCCTAAATGGCAACCTAGATGTGCTGCAGAAAGCCGGGTCCATCTGCGTTTGAAAGGTGATGTTGCAACCCCTTTGGCGTAGGACTGTGAGCCGTGATCAGGCAGCATGGCTACCCGGCGTTTTGTATCCAGCTGCGGTAATGGAGTCACTTGGAATGGGTATAACATCCCTTCTTCATCTGATGGATTTGACAGATTTGACACAACTCCTTCTAAAAATACATGGAGCATGCCCACACGAACCTCCTCCCCACGGCTATCCGTGATCTCTGTAGCACCCGCAGTATCAGTAACTATGACAGACGGTACCAGGTAGCCTATAGTTGCCCCATACTTCTATATACACCTAAATCTGTAGCTGGGCTAACAGTTTATAAATTGATTATATAAATAAATAAATAAAACACAGTATAATTTATTATTATATTATTCTAGCATATTGTTTATTGTTTAAAAATAAATAAATACATATAAAACAGATCATATAAATAAATAGTATACAGCTGGACTAACATTATAAAAACAACGCTTGTCAGTCAGCCATGACTGCTTTTAGGTTTGGATAGCAGGTATGATGTTTGCGGAGAAGATGCTGCTTCTGTTGAGTGAAGCTGTCTGTGAGTCCCTCCACAGTACAGATGGGCACAATCATCTGATTCTGTTGTGATTAGGTCTGTGTAATTTAGCATTGTAGAGAGAGATGAAAAGATTTTGAAGAGGGTGCTGCCTGTTAGTGGAAAGGAGAAATTGGAAGTGCTGCTAAAAAGCTTTGGGTTTTACTTTCAGATACAGAGAAAGGACACCATAGAGAGAATTTAGCCCGCAATCTCTGGCTAGCAGAGCATTGGCCACCTGATGGAGAAAATTACACAAAATAGTGTGGTCATTTAGCTCCTGTTTTGTCAGCTGAGGTTATATGGTTATCCAGAGCCCACATGCATATTCTTTATGTTCATAAAAGCTTTCCTTAAATAACATAGCCAAGTAATCAAGCCTCACTCTAGGATAGAGCGATATTAATGTAATGGTTTTTTCTATGTTTTATAACTTTACCAAAATGTAAGAGTTTATGTTTAAAACTTTCGCTGTCAAAATGTGTGTACAATTTCTATTCTCTGAAACAATTTGGCTGTTTGCAAGGAAGAGATGACTGCCTTGCTCAAGTGTAAAACCTCCAAACATTTTAGTACAGGTAGAGCTCTAGAGCAGGGCTGGAAAGCTGGGTGAGGAACTGGGCTGGAGTGAGGGTTTGTCCCTTACTGTGCCTGTGAAAATACCCCTGAAAGACTGCGGTTTCTGCTGTCTTATTTAATTCTGCGTGCACGGGGCTGTGGATGCTCACTCTGTGTGTGTCCATGGTGGAGAGGGAAGTGGGAGTGGGTAAGGGATGGGTGGGAATGAGGAGGCAGGAGCAGGAGGCAGGACTGAGCCCTGTGGGCTGGGAAGGGGGCTCAGGCGGGACCGAGCCAGAGGCATCAGGATTCACGAGCTGCCAGGAGGGCTGAACATGGCCTGAGGAATAGAAGAGGTCAGGGTAAGGGGTGCAAGGGTAAAAATTCACTTACTGCCATTGCAGAGTGTAGCTCTTTTCTCTAAGGAGCCAGAGTGGCCATCTCCCGTTGGCATCCTTGTGACACCTGAGCAGGGGATTATTCCTGCCTCATCGGGCAGTTTGGGGCTGCAAGCATGCAAATGGGGAACTTCCTAGCCCCTTCCCCACTTGTCGTAAGGGGTTGCTTACAGCACCAGCAGGAGACATGGGACAAGTAAAAAAATCAGTTTTCAAGTTGCCTGTGCATACCTGACTTTACTGTCCTGAATGGTAACAAGTGCAGTCTTGGGTTACCTGCTTACACACAGCATTTTCCACAGACTTGCAAATAGTTCAGGGTACGTGGGCAGGGGGATGCAACACAGCTATGGGGAGAAAGAGGCTGCTGCCTCCAGGACCTCTGCATTATTTGCTGCAGGAACTGGGAAAGTGTGCAGTGAGGAAGATGGAGCAAGGGGAATTCTCCTGGGATAGGCTGTTAAATACTGCCTCGGAGAACTTGATTTTCTTCCTGAATTCCACGGGGATTTAAATCACATCACTTCACTGACATTTTTCACAGGTGATGCCTGTATGTTCTTCAGTTTCTGGATTTCTTATCTGAGCCCTTCAGTCTGACTTGCTAAAATGAAATGAAGAACACTTGGACTTTCCAATGGAGACCAGGAGAGCTCTGCTTTGCTCTGGAGAAATATAGTGCAATAAAATGCCAGGTTCCCTAAAAAAGTCAAACTGTAAATGTTTCAAGTGAGTTAGCCCTGTTGACATTAATATATCTGTGCCTCAAGCCTCTATTTGTAAAACGGACGTAAGGAAGTCTCCTCATCTCACAGGACATTTGGGAGAGCAAAGTCATCGTTTTTGGGAAAATGCTCATATGCTGATGAGTACGTAGGGAGATGGATAATTCTGTCTCTACAAGGGAATTTGAGTAACTTGTAATAAGGGAGGCATTAGTGGAGCACCGAATAAAGATGGAAACAATATAGGGAATTGACTCTAACAGTGTTGGGTGCTCTTTCGCCATTCCCACCGTGAGGAATATCAGGTGAGCAGTTATGCCCCATCTATTCTGTGGAAAAAGAGGAAGGACAGGAGCGCTGCGGAGAGGACAGTGTATGACCAGGCAGTTAAAGGGAACCACAACATACATGTGATGGAGCTAAGCTAGGTTTGCAAAGGCAGCCTTGCCTCGGGAGCCCTGTGCTCGGCACTGCCAGCTGCTCCTTGGGTTATGGGTGTGCTGCACAACGCAGCGCCGAATTAAAGGCACCGAAAGAAAGCACAAGGAAGGCAACCGACAGAACACCATGCAGCGGTGCTCACTTGCTTCTGTCAAGCAGTGCCAAGTGTCCTCACCCTTGGGTGCTCTCTGCACTGAAACGCATTTGCCCAAAGGTGCTCATGCCCCTTAGAGATAGCAGCCAGTGACAGCTCAGGGTACCGGTAGGTACGCACATATGCGGCAGGGCTGAGTTGGAGAATTAATTTGCAATTCAAATGTAGTTACTGAGGTAGATAAATTTAATTATTTAGAGACATTCAAGCCAGATTTCTGAGTGCCACGCTCATGTGTATTTGTCAAAAACGATCATTTGCTTCATTTACTCTGCAATGATTTTCGTATTTTGAATTGTCACCTCAGCTCTTAAAGTTGTGATGTATGGCTGGCACTGAAATACCTGAGGAACTCCAGACAAAGAGTAAATGCTTGGGAACGTGGCCGAGGCTGCTCCTGCTCCAGTGTGACAACAAGCAGGCTTTATTGCTTAGTGCGTGCCTTTGGGGCTAATACACACCACCATCTGGCAGGTGTGCATGAAGAGAAAGCAGCGCATCAGAAAGTCAGATTATCGTCATGCCTAGGTGCGTAGCCACGTGGAGGAGGCCAGGAACAGAAGCCGTAGATTTCAGAGAATGAAGCCTCAGCAGATGAATTCCCCATGAGGTAATGGGAAAATCTTGCTTGCCTTATTCATCTCAGTAATTTCACTGAGGTGAACTTGCATGAGAAAGGCAGGTGGGACCTGTGTAGGTCTGGTGAAAGATATAGGAGGAGCACACTTAAGACAGAGATCGAAATTACAATGCTTTGGTAGGGCAGAGATGGAAAAAAATTGGGAGTAGATGTGCAGCAAATTTTCTGAGAACATGCAACTAATTTTACTCTTTTCAGATGCAACATTATGAACAGTACATAATTTTCAGCCCAAGCAGATCTGGCACTAGCATATTTTAGAGGTTTTTCATGTGGAGTGGCTCACTGCAGCTCCAGGGCCTCCGTGCCTCATGATTAATGTATCCTGTTTTCTGTGTACAGGAAACCTCGCGCTGCACAGGTACACAGCGGGCACATAAATGGGAAGAATTCAAAAAGGCTTTTTCTCACAACCCCGGTGACTGAAAAATCCAGAGAATTTTGCTTATTCATTTCACCTGACCTTGTAGCTTTGGTGAACTCTATCCCTCTCTAAATAAGGAACCTGCTTGTTCTGCTTTTTGATGGATGATTCTGCTTTACTACCCAGCATTTTACAACTAATGCAGTATTTCTGGAAAGGCTCATATTGTGCAAATCAAAGATACGCTTTTGCATCATAATCAAAAATATTATGGGACAGTGTTCTTAAAAATAATCTTTCTTCAGTGTTTTTATTCTATCAAATTTGTTTTCTTGCCCTACCTGCTGTACATCACTGTGACACATTCTTTTGCTAGAAGACTTCTAGAGGGAAATATTAAGTTTTCTTTCCTTCAATATTATGTGCTTGGGGACCTTGGTTTTTAAAAGGGAGACAAATCCTCCTCCTGTTTTAGGGCCTAGATATAGACATGTTTGATTGTATAGGCCACTCAGGAACATATCTGAATTTGTTCCCTTGCTTAGCTGTGGTCAGAATTCAAAGCACACAGTACACGAGACTGTAAGTCACCCCTTCTGGCTAATTAACATGACTGTATGTTATCTGTCTTCCCATCCCAGATGAGACATATAGAGAAGCCTACAAGCCTGGTGGCTCCCTACGGATTGTTGTGGCTCTGGTATCTAGACTAATGTTAAAATGAAGAATCATTAAGCTTTTGCACCGACAAGATGGTCTTGAAGACCCAAGCCCATTACATTTTAAGGTGTGCTTTCGAACGTTAGCGTTTCTCACTCATGCTGATGCACGGGGTGTAACGTGCTGATCTCCTCGTGTGCCAGCAGGCAGGCAGGGCGATCGGGCAGCCTGCTGGTAGCAGTGGCTGCAGTGCCCCTGCCCGCCCCCTTCTTGGCATGGAGCACTCGAGCTGATTTGGTGGAAACCATATGTCTGGGAGGAAGTGGGAACCCCCTCCGGTGGCTGTGCCATTGGGATGGGGCAGTGCAAGGGCAGCCTGCCAGCCTGACCCCCTCCACCAGAGGGCATGGGTTGAGGTCCCTGAGTGAGCAGGGCTGGGGGGCTGGTGCTGTGCTGTGCCCCTATTATAGACCAGAGCCCCACCAGAGAGATAAAATAAGCTGGGAGATTGTGTGCCTGCATCTGCGAGGTCAATGGGAATCTGGGAAATGGGCATCCCCGTAAACTCCAGAAACCCTCTGGTTACCTGCCAGCCCCTCCAGATTGCCACAGACCTCATCGGCTCCCTGCCCATAGCCCCCGTGACCCTGTGTCCCCCTGTGCTTACCCACAGCCCTTCACCACCACCACCTGAGTTTCACCGCTGTCTGAAAGGAGACCTACTTGCTCATTTGCTCTTATGATAGCGGCATTCAGTTTTTGTCTAAGCTGCCAAGAAATCTTTGAACTGGTGCCACCAGTGAAGCATTTCTCTAACTCTTACGTGACACTATTGCTGCCTTGTCTGGCCCCTGTTTGCAGGTTGTCTCATCAGACCCATTAGGTGGATGGGTGGAAACATCAACGGTCCAGGAAACGTGGTCTCAGTGCGACGATTCAAGTGTTTGAATACTCACTTTATGTGGTATGTTGTAAGTCTGAAGAGGATGAAAGGATTGAGTAAATTTTGGCTACTCAAAAATTTTTCAGCGTCCTTTGCAAAGGGGGTGGGGGAGGCTGGGCAGGCCTGGGTAGCAGTTAAAAGAAACAGCAAAAGAAGAACTACTGATGGGTAGTGGGGAGGTGTCAGTTTACTCATTCATTTGATTTTCCTTTACTGCTTCCTCCCTAGTTTGCATTAGGCCCAGTGTGGATTCATGAAATTTGAATGAGTTTACAATATTTTTCAGATAAGAGCAGTCCTTGTGCAGAAAAAAAAAGGTAAGATGTAGTATTCAATTACGCAAGAATAGGGAGAAAGTACAGAGCAGCTGACTCAAGGCAAATAGACTAAGTGCTGGAGAACGCTGCGGTGCTGCCGATCTATCTTTTAATAATTATTTATTAAGAACAGACAATATGTGAGCTCTCCTTTTCTGGCTTCTCTTCAGCTGGATGCCATCAGTAGAGGAAGGCTAACAACAGTGGTTTTGGCATAGGCATATATTAGGGGTGCGCTAGAGGCTACAAAGAGATGGAAAAATGGTGCAGGTACGGAAAGAGTATTGTGTTTACATTTTCTGCAATGAAAACAACATAGATTTGAATGCTGCTGTTGCTATTGATTCTCGTTGACTTCATTGAGAAATACATGCAGTCAGAGACATGGAGTTTGATTTTACATGGCTAAACATTTAAGCAAAGCTGTCACTGGCTTTTCAAGGCAAAAATTCAATTACTGGGATTTTGACATCACTTTCTATTTTCTCAGAATTATTTTAAGACCTGGCATCATCCTTGCATTTTCCCAATATCCTTCTTTTTTCTTCACTGTTTTTTCCTTTCCACTGAGGGCATCACTAAGTTATATTTTACCTTCTTTTTCTGCTTTTTTTCCCCATTCCACTTGTTTCCTTACCTCTCTTTTCCCCTCTTCCGTTAATCTCCTTTCTCTCCTTGCGTGCTTTCTGTTCTTTCATTTGCCCCCTTTTACCCCCACCATGCAAGCTCTCCCACTTTTACATGAATAGGTCAGCCACAAACAGTCAGCAGTTTTAGACGGCCTATCTTTTGCAGTAAAGAAAACGAGGCTTTCCATTTATGAATAAAAATGTTCTTGATAACTTTGAATGACTTTTTCTAGCAGTTTGAAATGGTAAAAGAGGAAGTCTGAGGTGGGCTTGTGAGGAAGACGATTCTGCAAAGGCAAATGCTGTGGTGTACATGACATTCTCCATTCTGAAAAAAGTTAAAGACGACATGCTTAAAGAAGGCATTTGATGGAGCTGGATGCATTAAACATCTAATACAGTGGGTCTTGCTATCAAGTGCTGCTGGCAACACAAATATTTCATAGTGTTCAGTTACTGAACCCTTTAATTGTCTCCACCGAAGTCACAGGGAAATTTATAGAACTACCTCCATGTAATGCGATCATCAAAAGATTTGAGTACATCTGGAAAAACAACTGTAGTCCTGTTTAAGCTTTCCTTCCTCTTCAAAATTTGCTTGCTGAAGGACCTTGCCAGTTCTCTGCCATCGTTTGGCATCCTCAGTGAGTTACACGACAGAAACAATGCCTGCTGTGTTAGCTGGTCTGTCTGGCATCCCAGAATTTCACGGCAGAGGTGAATTGAAAGTTCTCCACACAAGAATTTAATTATTTGTCCCAAGGAGCAGAAGGAGAGTTCCTCCTGTTGGTCTGTGTACTGTACCTGACCATCCCCTTTGATCCAAAACTGGGGAGACTTCCAGTATGGTGGTAGTTTCCTTCAGGTAGGGACTATTAAAATGAGATTTGAGACTAAGGTCATAATCCTTTTTCTACCACTTGTGTGCAAACCAAGTGTAAGCATATACATAATACATGGTTGGACTCAATGATCTTAAAGGACTTTTCCAACCTAAATGATTCTATGATTCTATGATAATGGTGTATGAGAACAGCTCAGCCAAAACTATGGAAGATATGGGGGACATAAGTGGCAGAAATGGGATGCCTGGAGGAGTGCTTCTTCTGTTTCCCTGGTTAATCCTGCTTCTCTTCAGCCAGCTGATTTGGAAAGTGGGAGACCAAGAGGGTCCCTAGTTTGGCACCAGCAGTAATTCTCACTGACCAGCTTAATCCAGTCGCCCACATCTAATTCAGATGCTCAAGTTAGGAGGTTAGCCCCCTCCACTGCATCAGAGAGAGAGATCCTGCAGAGCCTGTTGAAAGCGGTACCTTAATTCAGCTTGAAGGAATCTTTGCGTCGAGGATAAAAGGAATCTGGTGGGACACTTGCCTCAGGTAGGTGGTATGGATACTCAATTGTGGAGCAAAGCAACTGCAGTGAAAACGTGCTCACCTAAAGCTGTGCTAACATAATTTTGAATAATGAATATGTGAGAGGAAACCAATTTGCTTTTAGATATCCCACAAACAGAAAAAAATCATCAGATAAATTATTCATTGTGAATTATTTGCATAGGCCGATATTAAACACTGAAAGACTGATTTGCAAGAAAGAAATGGAGAAAGTCTTTAGTCTGGTATTTCTTTTCTCCTAAAATTCCAATAATGGTCTATCCAGCAAATGAATTTGTCTCTGGTATTCTGTGCTTCCTGGGCCATCCTTACTGCATGTTTTATGGCAGACTTTTTCTGTGAGCCAAAGAGCTTGAATTTCACAGCTGCATATTAAAGTGCATCAAAAACAGTAGAAGACATCACATTTTCCCCACTTACTTGTGGCTGAATTGCTACAAATTTTTAAATTGCCATACCTAAAAGTATTAGCTACAGATACATAAATCTCCCATTTTTTTAAACACATCCCAGCCTCTACAGGCCAAGAATCCAGCTTTTACATTAAGTAATACGACAAGCAATTCTCTGTTTCTGAATACCCAATCTGAGCCAATTTAAAGGGACATAGCTTGGGGCAACCTAAATCGCTATACCATGCTCAAGTTGGAAAATACTGGATTCTTGTAGAAAAAGGGCTGAATCAGTATCTAGGTTGTTTCAAGCAGTTTTTTGTGTAACCTGTTCTTTAAAGCCTGCTAAAGATGGTTCCACAGCCAGTCTAGGCAGCATATTCCCAGTGCATGCCTATTCTTGGAATTAGGATATGCAAATTGAATTATATTTGCTACAAATTAAGCTGATTTTGTCTTGTCCCACCTTCAGGGGACACGAGAAACATTTGATACCTGTCCTTCTTATATATCCTTTTCATACAGAAAAGTGTTACAGTGGTTCTCCTCAAATTCATCCCTCCTAGACTAAGTCGGCTTTCCTGCAGAAGGTGTATTTTCCTGACTCCTCATTCTCATTCTGTTCCGCACTCTTTCCAAGTGTCATGCCCACAGTGTTCAGCTGGAGACTCATCAGCTCCAAGGAGAACGGAAAAAAAAATACCTTCCATGTCTTCTGTATATTATTCTTTTAATAAATTGGGTAAGGATTATATGTGGTGGCTTTGTAGCATTGCCATATTTTTTACTCATGGTGAAGCAGTGACCAAGTGCAACCTCAGACGCTCTTCTGCAGAACTCCTGTTTAACCAGTTTTTCCACATCTTGCGTTTGCACCACTGATTTCTCTTTCCCCTGTGGATTTGACTTTTCTAACTCTCCCTTCCACTACCCATGCTGGTAGTAGTGAAAACGTTGAATAGATCTGGCCCTGGACAGCCCATGTGGGATCTCCCTTTCATGTCTCTGCTAAGAGTAACATTGAGCGTGCAAAATATATGCATACACACACATACAGTGCGAATGTGTAGTGACAGAGTACAGAGATGGAGTTGAAATTTGACATAATTCCTATTGTGCCACAATAACTCTGGGATTTGAAAACAATTAAATGTCATAGTCACTTTTTTTTTCCCAAATAGTGCCATTTGACACTGTAATTGCTTTGTATTCAAAGCACAGATCAAAACTGCTACCATGAAGAATACTATGATTCCGTAACCATCGAAAAAAATATGGCCTCTCCACAAACGATTTAATTCTAGCACTCATTGTACTTACACTAGACTCACAGCACATTTTTGTAAGAATGAGTAGCATGCTTGCCCCTTGCTCCCTCAGCAGTATTTCAGATATCAGTCCTTAGATCATCTTTCTCTGTTTCTGTGGTTTAGTGAGGAAAGCAGAAAGTTGTTCAATTTGCCAGAATTACAGATTGCTTTCCTTTGCCACTGGAAGTTGTGTTGGCTTAAGCTGGAGGGGCATGGGCTACGATCACTCTTTTGCATTGGAATATCTTATGTGCATATGTGTGAGAGAAATGAGGATGAGAATAAATGAGGAGCGAGAAAGAGGATGGCAGTGCGGGAGGGCAAGGGGCCAGGAAAATCTTCCTCTACAGAAAGACAGAGCTGTCTGGAAATGTGCGTTGTCACTCCCAGAGGAGAGGGGGACGGTCCTGCTGGAGGTCTGTGAAGCAGTGCCTTTGCATGCCATGGAGACTTGGTGGGACAATCCATGGATCCCTGGGCAAACTGGCAGGAGCCTGGCTTTCCAGAGAGCTGTGCGTCACCTCCCTGTTTTTAGGGCATGCTGGCGATTTACCTGTTCTCCAACCACACGTGGAAGACTTTTTTCCCCTTTCCTTTTCCCACAGACTTTATGGCTGAGGACAGAGCTCAGGCGTTAGAAACCCTTCGGCGTTTCGTTACTGGCACAATGGGCCATAAACACATTGCTGGAAAAATGCAGTCCTTTAGGCAGTGACCTAGTTAAGGCTCCTACCTCTGCAGAAATTTGGTTTTCCCACCTAGGCAGCTCCTAGCTACCCCTGGTAAGCTGTTCTTTTCTCTCCCACTCTCTCTGGAAGGCTGTAGCTCTCTCTTTGCAGGTGTAATTCAATCAAACAGGCATCGCGTATTCCTCGCTAGTCATCGCCTAGTCCCCCAGGCACGGACCGAGTCATTGCCTACCCATCGGCCTCGCCGGGAAGTTGCATGATGCTGCAGAGACACAATGGAGAGAGGGATATTTTTAAATGTGTGCTTTATTTTTTTTTTAAACCTGTATAAATAAATACAAAATGACAAAGAGGTTCATGTTTACTAAACATTGCATTTGATTGTATGACATTACACAGTGTGTGTCACAATAGTTCACCTTGTAATTGTGTCCTTTTAGCTGTTGGTGCATAATTCTATAACTCATAGGATACAATTAGTCCTGAAGCTGCATCCAGCCACCCTTTTAGTGGAACCCCTGAGTGCTTACAATTGCAAGAGTTTATTAGGGGAGTGCTTGAGCCAATTGGCCGAAATTGGGGAATTTCGTAAGAGAGGTCTGGCATAGCAAAAGAAGAAGATAATGGAAGGGGTAGGATAGATTCTCAAGAAAAGAAAAAGTATTAAAGCTTTGGAGCATTTTTATTTCTGATTTTCTTCCCCTTCGTGGTTAACAGAAATATATCTGAAGTAATCAAAGTCAGCAGAGATCACAGGTTCATTTAGGAATATGATTTTTTTCACGCTCACTGAGAGCAGGCAAAAGGACAAACCTTGCATGATCAGTTTTCACCTGAAGAGCTGGTTCATATTTTGATAAGGGTAAAAATATACTAAACCACTTGATGAAATGCTGATTCTCCAAACCGCTTACCATCCTCACCCAGTGAAGGTCAACTGTCAAGGTTTTATAGACATACTCGGGTCATGATTTGCTTGCTTGCGTCTTTAAATTGCACTCCATGTGCTTTTTCACATTCATTCTCTCTAATTCTCTTCAGAAGGCTTGAATAGAGCTACTTTACATTCACATTTAGAGCTTATAAAAGCATTTGATGGAAACAATTTTTGCATTCTGTTTGGCCTGTTTAAAGCAAATTGTTTTTTTCAGGTAGATTAGAATTTTGTATAGATTTTTCCCATTATTCTGTGAAATACATATATTTCGTATGTATTTTAGGAATGGGGGTAGCTGTAAGGGACGACCCTGGACCACTTGAGATCTGTGATTGGCCACCTAAGTATGGTTTATATTTGCTCACTGGCTGACTTAATATGTATTAAGGGGAACTACGTCTAAAGAAACACTTACAGATTTGAATGGTGTGTGAGCACCAGGGAACTGGTGACATTACACATTAGCCATAACAAGAAGTTAAAAACTGTACAGAGGTTTTGGACTTTGACGATCTTTCCCTGACTTTATTTTTCCTGACTCAGGGGATTTTTGGTAACATTTAGCTGATTCTGCAATCAAATCTGTGTTTCCATATGAATACCATGTTTGCTCTTGTTTGCATTTGCTACTGCCTCCCTGCGAAGTGCTGCTCGCCTGCGGTTTCACCTGCCCCATCTTCCCTGGCTGGCGGAGTTAGAGCTCAATACCTTCCTTCCCTTCAGCAGCATTTTGAAATAAGCTTGGTGGGTATCTGCCTTACTGGGGAGCAATTTACCGTTTTGCTGTTCCATAAAACGATTGTACCCAAACACAGGTCCCCCACTGCTTTGATACTGGACATACTGCTGTTACCTGGGTCTCTGACAAGGCTGAGACATGATAGAAGTCAGTCAGAAAAGATACGCCTTTTCTCAGCTCACCTTCTCCTCTCCCCCCCGCACAGAAGTTTCTGTAAATGATTTTATATGCTTTGAATTTGTCAGACTCAGTAAGACTTTCCTACCAGAACAAAGGTGAAAATGTGAACTTTTTTTAAAAAAAAAGAACCCCCAATATTTTCTGCTGAATATCTCAAATCCAGCAACTCTATCCTCCTCTCCTCCCCTTTCCAATGTTTTATTTCCACTGGGCAACATGTTTTGAAGCCAGCTGTCATACTCTGCTTGGAGTATACTGGAAACCCATAGTTCTTCCTGGCTAAGGAGTGGAATATTGAGCACCGTTTGAAAATTTGGTAGTGGAAAATGAGGCTCACAAAATCACTGGTAATTAAGCCTCATAAAATCAGCTGCCACTTAGCAAAAATAATGAGACTCTTACTTGCTTTCTAATTCTCTCCTTCCCGCTGCGGCCACCTTCATTTCCAAATGTACTAACAGAGGACAGAGACGGCAGGTGCGGAAAACCTTCTGGGGTGAATAAAACAGCTCATATTTTAGAAGATTTGTTTGATCTAAACAAAGCCTCTTTCACCAAACAGTTATCTCAATAAAACCTGCAGTATGAATCTCAGCTAGGCTGCGTGGCATGAACCCAAAGGCTGAGGGCTACCGAGCACCAGAAAAGTGCAAGCATAAGTATGCCTGGATGGCATCCATAGCACATCTACGTCTTAGTGCATCTACAGAGTACCACGGAGGCCGATTTTTCTTATAAGCTTTTAAAGAACATTAAAAATATGAATGCCCTCTTTTGCACATCTCTCTGATGAAGGAGTAATAAAGTTTTGCCCTGCAGTGGTTCGGGTATGGGTTGTTTCCCAATACACCTGTGCTGGTCTGTGCTCGCCTCTGTGTCCCAGGTCCTCGGTCACTTGGGCAGTGTCAGAGGGACTGTCTGCCTTAGAAAGTGGACTGACAAAATGAAACTCAGCCTTTGGCTTCAAGGGGAAGAGGAAAACAGTCATCTGGAACGTGATGGGCCGTGCTGTAAATGAGTGTTATTAGCTGTAAGTCCCGTGAAGTCTGAGGAGAGGTGCTGATGTACACAAAGAGTACATCATTGAAGTATTTTTCCCATCATTTTTTCCATTTCTCCCTTACCCAGACTCCACAGTTTAAAGCTCTGCTGGTTGCAGTTGTCAATAATTTAAAACTCTTACCTTATTTTCAGCCTGGTGCTGGAACAGACCACCTGAAGAGCTCGCCAGGGCTGTGAGTACATTTGGGAGTTTTTCTGTGTAGGTTTTTATGGAGTTCTCTACGATAAATTTAGGCATTTCTCATCTCAGTTGACTTTTTGTCTCCCTTGACTTTCCTGTTTCCAATACGTATTTGTCATTTCTACCTATGAAACGTTCTCCATAAACTTATTATTTGCTTCTCACTTCAAAGTTGTATTCTGAGATCTTGGCTTTTGAAGCACACGCTGGGTGAAAAAAGGAACTCATGGATGTTAGCAATCCTTTCTGTAATTCTGAAGTCATGTATCTCAGCTCCAAATTTCCCCTTTCTAAGCCCAATTCTTTTAACCTTTTCCGGTAAATTAGATTCTTCAGGCTTGGTGTCACCACTGACTGCGAGGCCATAACTCTTCCTTTGACGGAGAGGTTTGGAGAGTGCCAAATGAGTACTTTAAATGGCATTCTCGCTCTCTTTACTCTCCCCATTTCTGCAACTTCTGCATTATAACTCTGCTGTATAGCACCCACACAGATGGTGATATTAAATATAATATGATGTTCTGACACTGAGCTTTGAATGTTTCTCCTTTCTAGATCTAATAATATATGTTATGTCACTCGTATATATCAGAGGTATGTCAGGGCTTTCCTGTGATAGCTGCCATAGCCACCCTTCCAGTAAGACCCAAGCTATTGACAGAAATGGCTCCCATCAAAGGGGCTAACGAGCAGAAATAATCCTGAAATCATAATGTGGCCACTGCTTCTGGAGTCAACACCAGGAGAGGCTCAGCAGAATCCCACCTCTTTTGCAGCCAGGGGTAGGGTATACTGATTGGTAAAACTGTCAACAGGCAAGCCTGGAACAGCTTGCAACAGCATGCTGAGAGGAGAGAAAAGAGAGAAATTCAATTGCAGATGTTCTTGACTCAGGAATCACCTTAAGAAAGCCAGTATTTCCCACTTCCCGCTGTAGGTAATGTGCCTGAGGGCTCACTTTGTCCAGAAAGAAAATTGATCACGTCTTCAAAAGAAAAGAAAAAAGAAATCCCTCCAACACATGAGTATTTTATCGAGAAGGTATGGCTATTTCAGAAACATTAGAAGTCAGCTGCTCTTCTCTGAGAATTGTAGTAAAAAAGAGTGAGGGTCCATTTGTTATTTTTCAGTAAGTTATGAACCAGAATCTATTTGACTGATCTCTTTTTCTGTATGGTATTGTACATATATCATGTTAAAGTCTCCAGCTCTGGGCTCCAGATTAGATTATGAATGATATCTACCTTTTCTTCCAAAGCAATGAGGTACTGAATCTATATTTGAATTAATATAATTAGGCAGCTGGGAACTTTTATTTTCCGCACATGGACAGACCCTGTCTTTATTAGACAGCCTTAATATACATTACAGCTGCAAATGTTACATACACTCACATAATTTTGCTCACTCCTCATTCTACCTTAGACCTTCCTTCCCTTTGCAACTCAGTTTTTATATCAGTTCTCTCCCATCCACCTGACAAAATAAAACCTGAGTATTTTCCTTTCTCAACAGCTCTGCATTTCTGCAGCTAGTGTCTTTGTTCCCAAACTCTCTACCAACTTCTCTGTGGCTGCTCCTCTGTTGATTCATTACTAATTTCAGGACAGCTGAACCATTCTTCCTACCAGCTTTCAACTACATTTCTGGGTTGGCTTTTTCTCCTTTTTATATGGACCCAACTTGAGTTGGGCATATAAAAACACATAATTGGTATGGGGGTGTATGCACTATATATATATATTAGTGGGGTATCTCATTTTTCTGAATATAGCTGACAAATATAAAATCATTTTTACTTGCAGCATCAGTGAACAGATTGCTTATTATGAAATATAACCAGTATATGAAGGTATATTTTTTGCAAATTGTGTTTTCTGGAATCAATTTGTTTGTATACATTTAAAATTTTGTTTCCAGCAAACTTCACCTGCACAACTCAGTAATTTCTAAGAAGATAAGTGTCAGTCTTCCTCAAAAGTATGTCTGTTCACGGAATAGATTGTATTTAAGGGGATTGAATGTGGCCGAAGAGAATCAGAACAGAATGTTCTGCATTCATTTATAACATACTGTATTGTATGTAGTCTGGATATCCAGCTACTAGGGTCTTTAACATGATTCTTACATTTCCCATATCTATAAACTTTCAAGCGGGCTTTTATTTCTGCTGATGGACTGTTAGATGTCTTATTCCCTGGTTCCTTCCAGCTAGGTTCTTGGCTTATATTTCAGTTATTCTCTGCCAGTAAAATGAAACCAGCAAAACAAATCCAGTTCTCCTCGATAAGATCTATATTGCCATTAACCTTTACATGTTTAAGTGATGTTTATAGGATGCATGTAAATGTGAGCACACTTCACTGTTTTGAGTCCATAATCCTGCCTAGTTCTGTGTGCAAATTAGTTGTACAAATAAGGGAAATGTGGTATTTTGGAATGACAATATTCTGATTTGTATGCAGCACTGCAAGACTTGCACGTGGAACTGACGTGCCGTTTGTGAACATTTCTTGGGCTCAACTGTATTCCTTGATAACCTAAAAATCAGACTTAACATGCCTCTATTCTGAAGGTATACATACAGATGAATTTTCAGAATAAAACATACTGATTACACATTCGGAAAGCCTGATTTTTGTAAATTAGGTCTACGGAGAATTGCACGAACAGCTCTTGCTAACGCAGACAAATGAGGCACACCAGCCTTGAATGGGAGTTTTGCTCTTTGAGTTCTTGTGCGATGCTTAGACGTAGCCTCGCTTACATTAGATTAGCAATTAGAAAATGGATACAATTTGATTTTCTGTTTCAGCCAGAATTTCTGCCAACAGTGCTTGTGGATCCTGAATTTAAGGCAACGCAAAAAAGAATGACTGGAAGGGACAAGGCCAGGAGCTGTAACAAGTGACAGAAGTCACCTTTAAATTGCAGACCCAAACCTCCCATTAAACTAAAGTGGCCGAAAGCCCTTGGTGGCTGAAAGCCCACCAGCTCTCAGGCCTGCTGCTCTTTGCAGTGACCTGGGCCTGGGTCTGGCTCACCTGCTTTTTAGAGTAAATTGATTTTTATCTCATTGCTGCAACCAGGTGTGACAGAGCAGCTGTAACTATCACCCTTGTCACTCGGGGCGGTGGTTTGCTTCTCCATTGAAGCAGTTGGTCCGGGTGGGCCTACAGGGGTGCTGCTCCCCTTCCCCAAAACATTGGGGAAAGGTGCAAATGGGTGGTCTACTCAGGTGTGGGAAGAGGATGATGGACCACAATCATAGGAAGATCCTGGGGCAGCGGCTGCAGTTCTGCTGGGGAGCAGGAGAGGTGGGTCTCTCAGTGATGATGGGGCTTCCTAACTTTGTGGATGCTAAGGTGTTGGTAAGAAAATTTTTAATAGTAATGGTTCTGTTCAACAGTAATACTTCAGGTCTACCTACCAGATCTCGGTAGGTCTAGTTCTTGTCTGAGCAGATAACACTAGTTTTTGGTCAAATCTATTTGAGATTTTTACCTTAGCTGTTGCTTCGCCTGCTCGGGCTGGGGTTCTGCTGCTGGATTAGCTGGGAACCCCCCCAAAAAAGGACTTAGATCTCAATAACATGGAAATTAATAGATGTGAAGCGAATGCATTTTCCCTGTGCTTGCTGCTGAGCAGCGTGCAGCCCGGGACAAGAGGGGCTACTGGAGCAGCAGTGCGCCCTTTGTCTTTGGGACATCGCCAGCTCCATGCTGCGATGTTCAGGTGCCCCTGAACTGCTCTACCACTTCTCTCCGATGGGAGTTGGAGAGAACGCGCAGCCTGATTATTTAGGTCAGGCCAGGTAAATCGGTTTGTTAGGTTGGTGATGGCATGGGACTTCTGTAGCAGTTTGGGAGCACAGGAAGCAAAGAGAGAGACAGCCATTTTATTTTAGGCTTATGCTATACATTGAGATTCATTATACAATTTTTTTCCCTAAATTAATACAAAAATAGTAAAAATAGGTTAAAAAAACCCAAACAAAAACCCCTGACATCTTGCAAGCCATTTATTTGACACACAGATTAAGACTTCTTGGAGCTTAAGTAACATAGAATTACTTATGCTGACCTTTTTTTTTTTTATTTTCCCAAATTAAAAAAAGGTGATGACTTGCAGAACGCCAACTACATCAGACCGATTCATGCCTGAGAAGCGGCTGCCCCAGGCAGCCGCAGGTGATGCTGAGGTGCCCTCTGTCCAGGCAGGAAACTGTGCCAGCACCATGATGGGGCGAGTGGTGGCACATTAGGGCATGCTGCTCTGTTCCAATCTATGTGCCATGGGCAGGAATATGTTTTTGAACCCCCTCCTGAGATGCCTTTGCCATGTTTTTCTCAAAAAAACCCCAACCCAAAAGTTCTCCCTTGCGCTTTCTTGGAAACGGACGGGTTTCACAAGGGCTCTCTGGGGGCCCATCCCTGCCATGATTTGGAGTTAAAGCTCCCCCCGTTCTCTAATGAGATTGGGGAAGGGGTGAGGGGGGATAAGGTATCCCCTGCCCCTGCCCTGGGCCGGGGTCCCTGGGGCTGCCCTGCGGCAATGGTGTGGTGCCTGGCCGTGGGTGGATGCTGCTGCCTACCCCTGGGGAGGGAAAGGGGCTCTCTCCCCTTCACGCCTCCTTCTCATCAGAGCTCTGTGTACCCCGGGAAGGCTTACTTAGTTCAAAATATTTATAAGTAAATAAATGACAAGTAGTTTTTGTGATAAATGTAGGGATAAAACTATGGAAGAAATACTTTGCCCCTACATAGCTAATTCTACAATTTGATTTGTATGGGTCGGGGTTTTAATACCCTTGAAGGCAGGGGAGGAAAAGGCTCTGGGTGATCCTTTCTGACCAGGGTCTTCCCAAAAGTGGCTTCCCACAGGGCTCATGCCTTACCACAGGAGCTCTGGTCCAGTAAAACCCAGCAGCGCTGTGATAACGCGAGGCATGTGAGGAGCTAGCTGTGCGCACACGGGGGCTCGTGCAAGCTGTGGGCTCCGTGCCTTCCCAGGAGCCACCAGGCCGGGCTGTGGGATGGTGACATGGGAAGTGTCCCTGCCGCGGTGCCTGGTCTGGCGTCCCCAACGCCCACGCAGCAGAGCCGCCCCTGCCCCTCCTGCGCTCCCGTCCTGCCGCCAGCCCCCAACCATGCCAGAGTAGCTACGGCAATTGGGGGTCCACAGCGAACCCAAGGCTAACTCCGGTTAACTCTGCTTCCCTTCCCCGCATTGCCTTGAACACGCTATCTGCTTCTGAAGTTAACAAATAGGAGAAACACCAGTTTCCTAAGTGTTGAATCAACCAGTTCTTCTCCTGCAAAAACCACTTGCTAAAGAGCTGTTTCTGGCTTTCTTGCTGTTTTTAAGAAAAGTCATGGTCTTCCTTCTGACTGTCCTGAACTCTGCCCAGTTGTGCCGCCACTGTCTTTTGTTTTCTCTTTGAATAAAAATAAACAAGGTGTTGGTTGAGGTGGGATTTGGTGGCTCACAGGAGGACAGACAGCCCAGAGAGAAGCATTTAAAAGTACACCTTTCAATTTACAGTACATGTTTTACCTGAATTCAGCGCTGGCTCAGAAAGCTTCTGAGAGCAGATGCGAATCCTCACGTGGCTCAACGTAACCTCAGGCCACTTTGGTACTGTTTTCCCTCCAGGTTCATGCAGTTGACCATGATAAGTGTGTTTGCTTGTCTTTGGAAAAAAAGCTCTTTTTCTTTGCCAGACAGGTTTTTCTCAGCCTTCACAGCTCTAATTTTAATCTAACTAGAACATTTTCACTTAAACCTTTGGGCAGAAAATTCTGGCTTCATCAATTCATTTTTATAGCGTAGTTATTCCAGCTATACCAACTTTTCTCTCTTCATTTTTTCCTCCAATTATAGTAGTCGTAAATTGAAAATGAACTTGTGCTAAGACAACATTAGGAATTATGTTACAAGAAAACTGGACTGATCTTGATGGTCATATGCACTTAGGTTGGTTCTTTTTCCCCATGCTTACCCCGTAGTAAAAATATACTGTACACCATACCTTACTGTAAGGAAATTTTAGTATTTGTAGAAGATATATGTGCTCAGTGAGCCACAGTCCTATATAGTCTTGTTAGCCTTAGTTAAAATTTTTGCTGTTAGATTTTAGTCAGTGCCTGACAGTGTATAATACTCTGTTATACTCACTGAATTTATACAAAAATTGGGTCATCTATATTGCAAACAAAACCACAGTGATACCTGGGCTAAAAAGCCACTTAAGAGTATGACAAAAAACTGCTTAAGCCTAGGTAGTCTTCCAAAATGGAGGTTCACCAGGAAGGGCAAAATCTTATGCACAGTTAGCCACTGGGAGTGCTTTGGACTGAGAACAGAGCACAGCATCCGCACCTGCTAATCAATCAGTGCAGTGAGGACCAACTGACTTTGGTGAAGATAATTGCTCCAGAGGAAAAAGTCAAAGATGAGGAAGGCCAAAGTGGGTTAGCATAGTCTGAAACCTTGAGAACATGCCGTTTCTGGTTCATGTTGAGGTATTCAAGCTACCTGTAGAGAAGGAGTATTTGGTGCATCTCTCAGACACATCAGGATTCAGGTAGAAATCTCATGGACCTGGGCTGAGTACACCTTGGATGTTTTCATGGCTTTACCTTGCCGAGCCTGGAAGCGGGGAGCAGACTGGCGGCTTGAGGTGAACCATGGTGAAAAATGTAAGTAAGTTGTTTTTGGCTCTGTATTGGGTCTCCTCTGTTTTGGGGATGCTTCAGAGATTGTCTCCTGCCTGCCCTGTCCTTCCCTGTGTGGAGAGGGGCATGGCTCCTCTTCTCCCTCCCAGTCCCGGGCGGCCAGCAGGAGTTACTAGTTACTGGTGGGGTAACACAGCACTGGGGGGAACTGCTAGGGGAGGAATCTGCCTTACAAAGATTTTTAAGAATGGGCTGGATAAACATCCTTCAGAAACGATTTAAAGGTCATTGGGTCTGCCTTGGGGCAAGGGGATGGGCTGCATGACTTCTCACCCTGTCTTCTGTGGACACCCAAGCACGTCCAGCGGCACTTTGCCATAGGAGTGCCTCCACATCCTTTTTCTGACAGGTTTAGAGATAGAGGATTAATTTTATCACTGTTTTTCTCACCTTCCTCGAAGATCTCTGAAGGCCTCACATGCTGAGATTTAATGAGAGAACTGTGAAACTACAAGCTTGTCTTTGGACATCTCCTTAAAGACGCTCCTGTCTATGCATTTCAATTAGATGTGAAGAGGTTTATGGTGGCCATCTTTGCGTCTGGTGTTTGCGAGTGATAGCATCAGGGATAGCAGAGGTGTAAAAGCAGTGTTTGCCATGTAATCCTCTCTGCAGTGTACAAGCAACCTCTTTCACAAATCTCCCATTTCCAGGTGTCCCACGAGCCAGTAGATTGCTGCTGCCAAAAGTGGTTTGCAATTCCTCTGTAACTCTCAACTAATTTGCTAATGCCCTCAGAAGTTCAAAAGCCACTGCAGCTGCCTGTTGAACAGCCAGGAGATAGGGTGGCTGGTATTTAAATGACATAATGACTGTCACAGAAAATCTACGGTGAAGTATATTTAAGGAATGGTTTTTGGCTGGAAAACACAGCCCCAAGCCTGAGTCTAAGGAAAACAGGGGAAGCAGATCTTTCCCCTAGCCTCACATTCATTTGGCTGTCTTCTAGGTGTCCGCCTGATTTCTGCCAAGGCTGAAGTTGTTGTTACAGCTTCCCAGCTGCTACGGCAGCAAATGTTGTTTGTTCAAGCAAAGAGCCTGTGCATTCCTGGACACAGCTTCCCTTCCTTCTGGTCAGAGAAGGGACTTAACCAGGAGAAAGTAAACGTTGCCAGCTGCACTGCCGACTTGTTTTGCTAGTCAGTATGCAACATTTTGCTTCAGGGCAGAATATCTGGTTATCTTATTTTCTGCTAGGGAGGAAGCTTCAGGAATATCTCTTTGCTCGAAAATTAATATTCACTAAGTGGCATTTGTGGGTTTTGCACAGGGCATTTGGGGGTGTCACTGGGACTGGATGCTAAAGAGAAGTTCCATGCAGTGAAGCATACCCTGGCTGGGTGACCACAGATGTGCTAATCACCGTATGGGTAACACAGGCAGCCTCCCGAGGCACAGCGCTCCCAGTGATCCAAGCCCCACGGCTCCTGCAATATCCCTTTGCCCTCCAGATACTGCGATTGAGGCAAACACTGTGCCAACTGCTGAAAACTTTTCAAGTACTCCTACTTTCCAGACGAGCTGTAAAAAGGAGTCTTGGTTGCAACACATTCACCTTGCACCACAAAGCAACAGCCCATATATTCGTGAGACCACCCAACACACCAGCCAGCTTCCTGCAACTGGGTTTTCACAGGCAATGTATAGTCGGAATACTCTCAGCAAAACCTACAGAATTGGCTTACGTATCCCCACTGCGGTTCAGCTGCATGATAAAACCTTACAGTAATGAGCCTGTCGCTCTTAAGGGTGGAGGGGGTGGAGGAGGAAAGAGATGCTGCTTTATCTGCATTACTCCACATCACAGATGCTGACAGAATTATTGATTTAGAACTCACAGCTCCAAAAAGACTCAGTAATGTAATCTTTTTAAGTTTTTTTTTTTCTTCCCTCAGATGTGATGTTTTCAATAGGCCCCTAAGACATGGGCTCTTTGGGGACGTTGTTAAACTTGCCGCTGCTAAACCGCAGTCCCAGCCTTCGGTTTCTTCCATACAACTCTCACGGTCTACCGTCTCTTGGAAGAGCCCATAGCTGCAAGGTCTATTGCTTTACAGGTACTCTTGGAAGATTGAGGGATTAAGTTATACATTACGTGAAACTACCCACTAATCCTCTTAGTGTGCATTACCAGTGAATGGCCTGAAATAGGCTCTCATTAAAAGAGCCCTAACATTCACTTTCTTGATGACATTTTACTATTTGAGGTTTGTGTCATGGGTTTTGGTGCTGAAATATTCAGTACACCATCTTCTGTCTGCTGCTAGATCCACTTGCACGTGTTAGTAGAGTGCTAACAAAATTACAGTTGGTAAAGCAGATTACGTGTTTAACTAGTAGCGAGACATGTATAAAATAGAATTATATATTTTCTAGAGTGACAGAGTCACTGGGATTTTTTTGTTCTTTTTTTTTTGTTCTTTTTTGTTTTTATAAGAAAAAGAAACAGCTATAAAACCATGATTAAAAATGTTACAAGGGACGATTTACATCTTAAAATGATATTTGTAGGAAAAAAAAAAGTGATTTATAACATAAAAGTGTTTGGAAAGCGTTTGGTTGCTGTGTACTGCCTTCTTTCCCAGTACAGTTTGCTATCTGTTATACAGTCTTGCATAAATGTTTACATTAGGGGAGAAAAGAAAAATTAAATGCGATGGCTAAGACCTATAAGAGCTGACTCACTGACTTGAGTTATTGCTGTGCAGAAAGTTTGTAAAGCCTTTACAACCAGCTAACATTTAGTGCTACTTCAGCCTTGACAGTTGACCTTTCAATCTGATTGGGTTTAGCCACAGCAACTGCAGCATCTGCAGTAGTGGCGATGCAGACAGCTGCTTAGGAACCCAACTTCTCTAATTAGATCTTACTTCATGCGTCTAAAATTCAACCCCTCTTCGCATCTGTGTGCAAATTCTCTCACAATACCTGTTATAGGAGCTGAGCTCTTTTTTTAAATTTGTTTTTAATTTCTCCCATCATTATAAGTATTCCTGGATTTAGATTAGAGGGGGGAGGGAAAACCTCCAAACCCCTTCCTCTCCCCAGATATTTAGTCAGTACTGGTTTCTTGTTTTTTTTTTTTCTCAGTAAGACCTAGTGTAAAAAAGCCACAAACAAACAAGTTAGACTGTTGTAATTTGGTCAACCACTCGGGTGCTATCCATATCCACCATTTCAACACACTCTATTTCCTCACGGTTTTCAGGATTCTTCTTCTCTTTCCGCTTCTTCTTGGACGGTGGCAGGAAAGTCAGTATCACAGGTAAAATGGCAAAGCAGTGAAAGAAGGTGACTAATGCTATTAAAAACAAGCACCTGAACAGTGTACGGGTCAGATTTGAAGGCACAGCTGCAAGAGGAATCAGACCAACAATATAGCAGAGGTAGCTCTGCAAAATAGCTACCCCATGTACTTCCAGGGCATTTTTCACCCATTTAGTTCTTGTGAACTCTTTGCCCAGGACAAAGGTTGATAACAGTGGAGCACAGTTGTCAATTGTATAATTAATTCCGTAAATTAAGCACAACACAGAAATACAATCTAGTTCCACTTTCCACAAGGTCATAAAACCTATAACTCCAAACTCAACTGAGGCAACAGTTAGAGTGAGCCAGACATTGATCAGAGAGTCTGCCACCAGGAATGCAGAGAAGAAGAGCAGAAATAAAGCACTAATGCAGGAGTTTTGTAAGGGGGCTCCCACTGAAGAGGCATAACGATCCATGTACACAAACGATGGATTGAAAACGATGAATTTCACCTTGGAGGTGAGAGAGAGCTTCCTCAGGGTCTCCAGGAGGTCATAAAGTTCTTCCCTCTTGGTTTCTATTGTCTTGGCCACCAAGAACATCCTGGAGGCCACAACTTCGACTTCATTGTTGTATTTCTTGGAAAAGATGATATCCTCTGAAAAATGGGCAAACTGAGGGGCCTTCAGGAAGGAGTTCCTCAACATATCAGTGAAGTTTTTCTTGGGCAATCCCGTAGATATGTTGAGCTTCCTAAGGTAATTTAAGTAGCTTTCAAACCAAGATATCCTCACAAAGCCCTTGGTATACTCCAGCACGTCCTCCTGGACACTGGTGTTCCAGTACTCGATTGACTCGTAGATGTAGAACCCAATCACCGGGCTGTAGTTACTGAAATACTTCTGCTGGGCAGTCGTATACTCAATGGTCCGTGTCGCAGTCGCTACGATGTTGCTCAGGTCTGACCCTTCACTGACCTGCAGGTAGCCCATTAAGGCAAAGGAAATATAAACAAGGTAAAAGAGAACTACAAAAGGCTTGACGTAAGTGTTTGTTATCCAGTCACAATAATAGCGTTTAAGGAACCACACCAAAAGATGACTCTCGTAAGTGTTCGTTTCCTCTGAATCTGCTGTGTCCTCACTGAATTTGGCTGTCAGAAGAAACCTATACCATGCAGGCTTCTCTTGCAATACCTCTGGCTTTGGTACCTTTCTGCAGAAGATACTATGCTGGTAGTTGTTTTCTATGTAGCCAGTAAACACCAGGCTGGAACCATAAAAGGAGAGTACATAGAGGTAGTTGAAGAAAATTGCAATACAGGAATTGCAGCAGAAAATCCTGGCTGCTTCAATGTTAGTGAAGGGACTGGCACCTATTCCAAAAGTGACCAGGTACATGGCAGTGGTGAGAGAAAACGAGAGCATGGAGTCTGCAAATACGGCTGCAGTCCTCTCTTTAACGTGTTGGTCTTCTCTAGTTTTTCTCCAGGAGGACAACATTTCAAAAGTCCCATATAACCCATGACCTACAATAGAGAACAAAGCGAGTGTTTAAAGTACTCGAATCAACATGTGGAAAAATGTAATGTGGACATGCTAAAAGACTCAAAGGAGACACAGCTTGCCGTTATCAATGCTTGAAGTAAACGTCCTGCAGAAGAGAGAAATCATTATGGTGGTCTAAGCCACAGGAGCGCATTCGCTACCTGACTAGCAAACCTTACTGCCAGAGCTTGAAGAGAGTTCTGCATCGCTGGCGCAGGGTTGATGGGTTAAAGAAAAAGGATTTTTTTCTGGTTGGCTGTTTTGTTTCATTATTTCGGAGTGCCTGTGATGGAAGATGCTTTGAAATTAGTTTTTCCTGGTGATGGGATCTGACCTGTGGTGGAAACAAAGAAATACGACCTTGAAGTGCCTATGCTGGAAGCAGAGCATTGGTTGGCTGCTTTGTAGAACATCTGTAAAAAAATGAAACCTTCATATAAGCTGAACATTGTCAAGTAAATCAGTCACTGATTTCTCCACTCCCTATACAAATTTTCCACCAGAAAAAAGAAATCCTAGAAATGGAACAAACAAAAAAAGCACAAATAAATTTTAGAGATGCAGAACGGTAGAACTGATATGGAACTGCTTAAGGCATTGGTCTTCTTACTTTAATGTACCTAAGGGCTTGTAAAACCAAATACAGCTCTATTTTTCTTGGCAGTTCCTACATTTTGTAATGTATTTAATTAACTCTTAAAATGGATATAGCATTCATGAAAGGAGATAAAAGACCTGCAGACCTAAAATCCTGTGTTTAACCCCCAAGTGCAGGTAAATCGGGAAAAGTGCATGGCTTTATCTTAATCCCTGGTTGGTCATCTTCCTCTTACAGTTTCTTTTTTGTGATTGACAACCAAGGCGCATTTGGAGGACACAGACCTCTGCTTTCTCGCAGTGGACCTGAGCTGGGAACGCAGCCATCAACCAGCTATCAGATGAGAGTGGCTGAGATAAAAGTAGTTTGGTGTTTTACACAGAGATGAATGTAAAAATATAGTCTTTGTATCACACCTAAAATGTAAGACTTTACTATTTTCTCATAATAATTTGTATCATGTTCATCTTTACTTAATAGATCCTTTCCACCTAATCTCATCTTTACTTAATAGATCCTTTCCATCTAATCCCACCCTCTTTGCTGCCTTTTGATTACTCCTCCTCCTTATTCTTTTGCTGTTTTTGCTGTCCCCTGTCTACCCTTCTGGTCTGCTCTTGCATTATCTCTAGAAATTCCCAAAAGCCAGTCCACAGTGTTTTGCTCTTACCCATTCCCTGATCACATTAGGTTAAATGATCAGCGCTGAATTAGTTGCTGATGACACTGAAGTGCAATCACTGGATTTTTGAAGCTGATGCTCCAGTCAGGCAGGTCAAGTTAATTCAGAGATCTTTGTTAGAATTTCAGGCTGGCTGCGGAGTACCAAAATTGCTGTATCGGCTCTGTTCTCTCCACCTGTGGATGATTATCACTTTTGCTACAAGGGCTATGAATATCGGTCAAGAAACCCCCAAACAAATGAGGTATTCTGAAGAACCAGAAAATATATTAGGGGGGTTGGAACTAGATGATCTCTAAGGTCCCTTCCAACCCAAACCATTCTATGATTCTATGATTATCATGTTTATTCTCAAATGCCTCATGTAGGCTAAATTTTTAATTAACTTGACAAAATAACCCTTTTGTGGTCAGTTCAGTACCTTTTTAGTGTAGGGGCAGCTGTAGTTGATTCACTCCACCCTTCCTGCAAGGAATATCCTATCTACGTTTTAACAGATGGCAGAGCTGACCACTCTGTTAATGCTGAAAAGAACAGCTATGGGGTATTTTATGAAGAATTCAAAATACAGAGCTCATAAGATGACGTAATAGGACAGCTGGTGTATCTCCTTATCAGGGTCACCTGGTATTTAGAGTACTAAAGGCCGTGCTCTCATGTGTATCAGATATCTTACCTACGTTGCCACTTGGAGTCACGGCATGGACCGTGACTGTCCAATTTGTAGCAATATTACGCTCCTGATTTTGGTATGGCATTTGGCATTCATCTGAGTTTTCCCAAACAATGTTTTACAGCTGCTTTCAGAGGCCAGGTCAAGACTGTCAATTTGATAACTAGCACCGTGCCCCCTCTTAAAGCTAATGGGGAATACTGGAACTCCCCAGACGTAAAATCAAGCAAAAAGCACAATCAGTGACTGGCACCCCGTTGCTAATTATGCTTCAAATAGTTATGTTCTAGGCTCAGTAGGGAAAGCTATTAAGCTTGCTTTCAGTGTGTTCTTTGTAAAGACAGACTGACCTTTATTTAAATGTAACTGATCACTTGCCAAAGCAGGGAGTGAGAGGTTTAATCCATTTATGGCTCCCATAAGTCCTGCAGACAGGCTCGTCTGAGTATTTCACATGGCATCATATGCATTAGCTTCAAGTGAGCAAAACAGTATAAAATGAGGTCATTGAATATTACAAATTACTTCCATCGTGAGCTTTAGCTATAGCATGTTTTTGTAAGAAAACATTTCAGCGTTAATAGGCTCTTGCCTAAAAATACTCAAATAGCTGCATTAATTTGGAAAGCCTTTGGCTTTGCAATGAATAAAAGAATTTAGAGCTAATTAAATATGATGCTGAGCAAGACTTTTTAACAGGTATAAGATTTTGGATAATGTCTGATAACATGACTCCTGATACCACATATTTTCTTTAAGTTGGAAACATAAAACCACAATTTGTTCTTACATAATCTTTGAGACTACCCTAAAATGGAATCTGACTTAGAGAACTGCCCAAATAAATGCACAAAGAGGCATCACCGCATGTGCTCCACAAAGCCAACAGAGAAACATTTAGATACTATTCTATTTTAGGATAGGTTCATTTTGTTGTTTGCTACACAATCTGCATGCTAGGAACTGGTATTTTCCTTCAACTGTATAATTTGTGATTCCTCTACCCATTCGTATAATAGCTACAAAATTCTCATTTACCTTTAGGAAGACAAGCCTAAATGACAAACTTGCACACTTTTTGCCTCGGCAGCACTACTGACCTGATCCAGCATCCTCTGAGAAAAAGATTAAGCCCAAACTTGCGCTCAAATTAGGCATGGCAGTCCAAAGATTAGCCTTATTTAGCTAGAATGGGATTTACCTAACCTAATTTACTCCTCTAAATACTAACCGCAAGCACAACTGGGGGTGACAATCTCCAACGCTGTCTAACTTGCTGGTGCTTGTGTAAGTCTAACCCACAGAGATTAGGGCAGACAGCTCCATGGAAGCATTTTATGAGAATTTCTTTCACTATTCTGTCATTTCAGAGTTTCCATTTTTTGCATCCCTAACTGATTTGTACCAATTACCTCTATTTCTCTTGCTGGTGCTATGCCTTCCCTATATAATATTAATGAGAAGAAGGCAAATTTTTCCTTGCAAATAAATTCTGTAATTGCTTTAACTGATTTTCCCTTTTTACTAGAGATTTAGCCACAAATCTGTAATGATTTAAAGCAATTTGTTCATTATTCATAGTCATTCAGTAAATAATAAATATGAACTCAAACAGCTAATGGGCTACTGGAGATCTTTTCCTGTTGACATTTGCTATTATGATTCACTGGTCGTGCCCTACAGTCAGGCTGTACAGTGATGAGCTAAGAAGAAGTAGTACGTGGAAAGATGGGATTTTTTTAAGGAAAAGAGGTTCTGAGTGGGCAAAGGAAAATCTTAGGGGAATAGGAGAAAGGTATTGGAGAAAATGGGGACCAAAATATTTTTTTCCTTATTCTTTTTCCACTGCTTTGCATTGTAGGAGGTACTCCTACCACATGTCTTGGATGACTGAGGACAGAAATTCTGGCTTTTGTAGCCAAAGAAAATGAAGAAGATAGTCACTGTTATTTCCGAGGAGCTTAAATTTTTTATGGGCTGAGGTGGGCTATCTTTAATTTTAGAAGCTAATAACAATACCAGCAATAAAACCAATAAATTACGCCTGGCTTAAATACAGCGCTTTTGTGAGTAGCCTGAAAATGCTATAAAAAGTTTCATTTGCCTCCTTGCAAAATCAATGCAGAGCATGTATGAGAGAAAAAAAGCACTTGTAGGAAGTTGTGAAAACTAAGGCAAAATTTTTTGTTGCTTAAAATTAGCAAATTATTTACCTCATTTTAAACACTACTTATGTGCAGGCACTTCAACTGTTCATTTTAGTTTTAAACATTTTAAAATCTCAAAAAAGAAATGCACCCTTTCCCCTGCTAAGTGGTTGTTCAAGCAAAAGGCCTTTACGAATGGGGCATCAGCAGCCTAGGCTTAAGGTTGGCTCCGCTCCTGCCTGGCAAATGGCAGGACTGAAGCAGAGAGGGGTGAAGGGATTTAAAGCAGCCCCAGAGCCTGTGGGAGGGCAGCAAAGTGACCTCCCGGTCACTGGAGGCACAGACCAGCACTCTATTTCGCTTGGCTTATTTGCTTCCCTCAAACAAAGGCTGCTGCCTGCTTTTATTGTTTAAAGATTAAGGCATATGTTCAATTTTGCACTAAAATCGTGTGAGGTTTTGATCTTATCGTGATGAGATGAGGTTTGGGTGTTCAAATAGACTTCTTCTGTAAGAGAAAGTAAGGGGAATGACTGAGAACAAGGTTTTGGTTCCTCTTCTTGCAGATTTACCTGTCTATGAAAGTGTAGAATAACAGTACACTGTGGCTCTCATTTTTTTTTTGTTCTTACTATTCTGAAGGTTGTGTGTGTGTGCACGTGTGTGTTTGATACTCGAGTACAAGCTCTCTGAATAAAGTCTCACAGGTTGTGAAGTTCCAGTCTTCTGTGTGGAAGGTTGCGTTTCAGGGGTAATTAATTTTATTCATCCCATTTTAATGCAGTGGCATACAAAATGCTAATAGTGATTGATCTCCACCTCCGTGAGGCTGAATGCTGCACCAGTACATATGTTGCCCATTAACTGAAAGAATTAAGACTAATAAAGCAACAAACTGTCTTCCTAAGGGGGCAGACTCCTCTAGGAGCAAAGCTGGGTTAAGAGGTGTTTCCCCCTTCTCAGGCACTGCTTCCCCTCCCCTACCAAAGTTTGCTGCTCCCTCATTGCTACTAATTCACCTGCTCCTAGTCTAAATCGGACTAGAGGAATGGCTGGGATTAGAAACACCAGCAACCTTTTTTTTTTTGAGGGTTACTTTTTAATCTGAAATCTTTTCCTGACACTGATGGCACAAAAGACTGGCTGGAACTGGGAATGAGTCATGGTAGGAGGTATGGGAGCCTTGTAAACTAGGCAAAAACCTGAAGTGGAAGCATGCTCTGCTGGAGTTACTGAGGTTAAGTCCGGGTTTTGATTTAAGGTTTTTGCTTGTATTGTAATGGCTGCATCCTTGTAACACTATCCGTTCAGCTGGACGAATGCTGTCTCACTTAGGTTGATTTAAGCCTGAAATCATCCCACTGAATAGGAGCACTTGTCTGCAAGAGGAATTTAGCGTGTTGTGAAAAAGTGTGTGAATTGACAGAGGACTAGCTATGTTGCACCAGCTTTCTTTGTGGAAATCTGTGAAGGACAGCTTGGTTCACATTCAAAGTGGAGTGAAATATCATCCGCAGAGACACACACCGGATGAATTAACATGAAATAGCTAGAATGCTCTAAATTCATATCCCAGCTTGCTGCCAATGCAGGCAAGGTCTCAAGAACTGCACTTGTGCAAAATTAGTGCATGGGAGATCAGAATCATATGGCAGGAATTGCCCTTTCCCGAACGATACCTGTAATAACATATGATTTAATGAAGGTGCAATGAATTTTACTAGCTGACAGTATTAAAAATAACAATGTACACTGCTCAACTCTGGGATTGCTTTCCACAGTAATGTCAACAAAGAAGCTGAGATAATTTCCCCCTGCTGACTTATTTTTTCCAGCTAGATCAGTGAGCTCATCAGCTCCCATCTTCCAAAAAGCCAAGTGAAACTGCTAATCCGGACTCCCTTTGTCACAGGAGTTGCAATCAACCAGTTGTTGACTAAATATGTGACCTGCCTCATGTGGCCTCTCCCAGCAGGCACAGTTTTAACTAGGAACATATAGCAGGTTCAAAGTGCTACTGAACATGCAGGCAGAGCATGAGAATTTGCATCCAGTTGAAGCAAACATCAGGTTTCATACCCCGTTCTCACTAAAATAATAAAACACTACAGCTAATCGAGATCCTTCAGCATGCAGACAGAATTAGCACCAAGCCTAATTTACATGACAGTTTTCACTGAGCTTATAGCAATTTAGTGGCATGGGTTGAGCCGAACAGTTAAATCATCGTTAGCATGCTGTTGCAACAAGCTGTGGGTTACTCTAACCAATGTCCACCTTTGTGGTCCATAAACGGCTCTGCAACACTGCAGTTGTGCTGCATGAACGTCAGACCTCAAAGAAGCTGCCTATCGTTGGACATCCCATCACGTGCAGACTTGCCCGTCCCAAACATTTCTGCTGAGCAAAGAAAACGCACTGCAAATCCTACTTGCTTTTCCTACACTTGCCTGAGTATTTCTGGCAGCCCAGTTCACAGTGTAGAGTAAAATGCTATAGGATCGTAACATCACCTGATCGACTGTGCTTCCAGGCAGCAGTGTTCGTCTCAGGAGAATTGTGGCAAGGGGACTGAGGGCTGTAGACAGTTTAGTCGTCTTAAATGCATCCGCATTTGCAAAGTGAGTGAAGTCCCAGCCACCCAAGCACAGCCTGACTTCATTACATACCTCCAAGCACAGGTTCAAGGGTCAAGTAAGCCTGACCGCTACGTGTAGGCATGGTACCTGGATTAAGAAGGACACATGAAGAGCAACAGAGGATGGGATGTACTGGTATAAGCGTAGGCTGTACATATTGCAACACTTTCTTTACACGCCGTCACACAGACCCTACATGTCTGTATTGTAACTGAATTGCAGGTATGACAACATACCTCAAAAATATGACAACATTGCTGTCAGGTAGGTTCAGTATTTGCAATTATTGTTTTAAAGACTGCTAAATTTTACACATATATCACTAAGGGGTACTATGCCCGCAGATGTTAACATCCGACTTGGGATCTTCCCAAAAGAGAAACATAATGAAATTAGGTATGTTGGTCTGTTAGGCATCTAGGCATGATACCAGCAGATCAGTCTCTGGGATTGCTTTACATTTGAATATTAGCCATCCACCCTCAACCGTCAGGCTAATCTCTCCAACCGTGCTTACAACAGCACCGTCCATCCCAGTCAGAAAGCCCCAAGCATGCCCATGTATTCCTCAACTTACTACCGGCATCGCAAAGTGTCCTGGTGAATTCACACTAGGTAAAAATCTGCCTCAGTCTCCGGAGAGAGTTGTGTTTTGTGCTCTATCTACTTGGCAACAAAATAAGAGAAACTGAAATGTTCAATAATATGCTTCCAGTATCTGCTGTGTTTCACAGCTGTGGGCGGCTGTGCCCACAGAAGCGCAGCGCTGAAGAGAAAGTGTCCCTGTACAACACACTGCATTGGTTGGTGCATGCAGAGAAGAAATCTTCAACTGGTGCTCAGCGCTTCATGCTATGAGACCACAATGTTATTTTTAGTCGTAGATCCTGCAGAAAGACTCTCCGGGCCGTTAAGCCTGTGCTCAAATTGCTTAATGCACAGGCAGGAAAACAGGGTGCGCCTGGAAATCCAGCACAAGGTTTATGCCTCATTTAGGTCTCGTGTAGCGCTGCCAAGCACAGCTTAAAAGGGGACTACGTTCCTCGTAAGGCTCATATGGATCTGGTGCACCCGAGTCATCTTGATCCCAGTCTTCTGGCAATGAATGTCTGCCATAATATCCTATATTTTCTACGTTTCTAAACTTAACTTTTAGAAGTGCAGCATAGGATTAGCTCTCTGTTCTCCTGTGAAACAGTCTGTTTTGGTCAGGCATAGCCCTTTCTGAGTTATACTAAAAAAAGCACATTTGCAGAAAGAATGCACTGACAAAAAGAAATCACGCTCACGCTCTCGGTCTCACCCTAAATGGTTGGGACACAGTCAGCGATGCTTGGGGTACCTGACGCATCCCAATCACAAACTCCCCAGGACTATCTTTTATTGTGGCAAGCAAGCAACAATGAGCTGATGTTTTAGAAAACGGTACAAATCACAAGCTCATTTTAAGAGCATGATCTACATATTACTATTGAAATGAAAATCATTCTACATATAAATCCCTCTGAATCCCCTATAAATCCCTCCGAAGAAATACATACACAAGACACATGTAGACAGTCCTGACTTTTTTCTACCTGTATAAGGGGAAAAGAAACAAAGAGAAGGAGAAATATTTTAAATAAGCAGAACTAAACAATGCCTCAGTATCCATAGTCCTAGTCTTCACCATGATCCCTAATCAGCAATGGCAGTAACACAGTTCGGCACTTTCTATATTTGCAGTATGTGTATTTTAAAGCTATTCATTATAAAGAAACATCTTCTCACTCAACATTGCATTTTCAAATTATTTTTTTAAGCCATACCAAATTCAATTCAAATTAATAGCCTCTTATTATAATGATTATATGGGTAATTCAGCACGCATGTGGTTAATCTTGAATAGTCCCATTGACTTCAATAGAGTAAAAATTACTGATGTAGGCTTTGAGAAAATGCTGTTTTTTTTTGCTTGGATCACCCTCTTTTAGTATTGAACCAATGTAATATTTGAGATTTTGTTGTTATAGTGATAGCAAGAATGTCAGATAAGCACATTTTAAAAACAGAAATACGTTTGAAAGAAAACTTGAGTGGCTCTTTTATTTTGCGAAAGACAGATAACCAAAGCAAGTTATAGTTCAAAATCTACTTTTATATATAAAGTGAATATTTAATTCCACTTAAGAATTGGTAAAGGCTTGTTTTGGTGTTTAAATAGCAGGCTGTCAACTCTGTTTAAATGTGTGACTTGCTTTCCTCTGTTTTCATGAAAGACCTGGCAAAAGTTAAAAGTCATATTTCGTTCAGCGCAACAGAAGGAGCTGAGCATTAGCGAAATCTAGTTTTAGCTGCTGGAGTATTTATGTCTGCATGGTGTGCTCATCTACCGACTACCCAGACCTTGTGCAGATCAGAAAGCATCTGAGCCAAACCTGCGCCGTACGTGCAAGCCTGCGGTTCTGGGGCAAACAGCAGTGGAGCATCTAACTCCTGCTGGCCTTCAAAGGTCCTCCCTGCCCAGGAGTCCCCCACTCCTCCCAGTAACGCCTCTTCGCCATCTTTAACTTGGAAACATCAGAAAATGACCCAGGAAGCACAGCACCCTGCCTAAGCTGTTATTTGAGGAGAGAAGGAGAAAGGCTTAGTTTTGCAGCATGGAGGATGACAAGAGGAGGAAGGCACAGGGCTGCGGCTGCCCGCCACCGCTGCTGGCACAGGGTACAGACCCCGGGGTGCGTGGGGGGAGCCAGAACCACCCTCTGCACCAGGGGAGCCGCACAGGACAGGAGAGTCCAATGCCAGGATAGTAAAGGAACGACAGATGTGGCTGGCAAGGTGAATTTCCCCCATGATGCATGTGCCTCAAGCCTCACTAGCCAAGGAGGTGGTTAGATGTGGAGTTAATATGTTAAGTACCACTGGGCTCATCTCGCATATGACATGCTCAGATTCATACCAGCAGACAAAATTGCAAACTGATTTTCCTCACTAAGTGAGTTTTTGACAGATTTTATGCACGCTGTGTAAAAAAATTACTTAAAGGTAAATGAAAGCTACCTACGATCACCTGTGAAAGGTTAATGTTTACCATTTTATAGAAGAGCCAAGTGACATACGTACGTGACGGCTCCTGAAGACGGAGTAAGACACAGTGAGTATATGTGGGGCAAAATCATGTTTTAAATCTATTTTAAATTTCCAAGCCCACAAGCCAAAATACCATTTGCTTCTAGGAGTGTTGTCCTAGTGGAATACAGGCCAATGGAATATGGACTGGTTTACCACACTTCAAGTTCCCCTTTCCTGGTGAGAAAGCTGCAACAAAAACATCTCAGGCATACCCTTAAATTCTCCTGTTTAAGCGATGTTTGTCATTACTCTTACTCATAATATATTTAGCAGCCATATGTGAAACACAATGTTCAAAAAGTTGCAAAACTTCAGTTAAAGCACATATGACCTATTATTTTTACTGGCTTAAAAAAAAAAAGAAGAAAAAATTTACAAGTTTGGGACTCAGCTTAGGCTTTCCACCAAGCACCCATACTTAACTTATTCTAATTTGATGTAATCCATCTCTGGCAGTGTCCTCTGCCAGAATGCAGAGGTCTCATGACCTGAAAACAGCAGCCCCCTCCCTGCCACATATGCCTCTCGGCTATTGCCTGTTTCAGGGATGTCATTTATTAGAAGCCCAAAATGTGCACCACCTCTCTCACAGAAAGACCTAAAATGAAAAGTCACGTCAGTTCCTGCTGACCTTCCTCAGGTCTTCATTGACCATCCAAGCCCAGTATGCAAAATATACCACAAACGTATATATGTATTTCCTACATGTATATATGGAGATAGCAAAAGGTTTTTTTTCTCTAACCTCTGAACTTCCAATATATTTTCATATATGTAGAAATTTCTCGAGGGACTTCACTACTTGAAGAAAATCAGGATGTCAGAGTCAAACTCAACCTTTGAGTGTTTGGGACTTCTCTGACAAGTCCCCCCATTAAACCATCGCATGCACTGACTTCTCTGCAGTTAAAAGAATGCAGACAGTAAAAGTACAACATCTTTCTGCTACTCTTGGCATAAATGAATGCTCATTAAATGTACTGCATCACCGGCAACACACTTTTCATATGAAACAAGTGTGTATTGGAGCACCACCAGTCAAGAGGAAATGCCTGATCTTACTCAATGATTGTACAGCACTTGGTTTCAGTATCACACTGTTCTCTGGAGTGACTTCCTCCAGATACAGCTCCTCTTTTCCAAAAAGCATTATATTTACTGAGTCACCGAGACTTTTCTGAAGCCAAGAAGCACATATGTGTGCAAGGATTTCACTGGGGTTTGTGGTGGTAAGGGGGGAACACGGACACATTTTGGCCATGTCGCCATCACACATGGCCGGCTGCAAACTCTACTTGCCGCTTTTGCACTGCATGGGAGAGGGCTGGTACAAGTGTCTAAAATACTCTGCCACCATTTGTATTTTAAGCTTATTTCCTTCCCATGCATTAGTGGCTTCTTGGTGTTTGGGTTCCTCAAGGGGCTTGGGGCATCATCCTTCAGGAAAACTGGAGAGAGGGAGACCAGCAGGTGGAGGAGGTGGTTAATCGCCTTTGCATGGAAAACACTGACTTTGGTGAGAGGACTCATTGGTACATTGAGTGAGGAGGGGTTGCCTGGGGGCCTACTTCTGCTCTTCCCCACGAGGAACAGAAATACCGGGTGATGCTTGAGGGACTGCAGAAGATGCATGGCTGCTGCTTAAAGAGCTCAGGAAGAGATTGAGGGACTGAGGAGAGAAAAAGAAGAGGAAAAAGGAATGACGAGGAAAGTGACATGCCTGGGATTCTGCTGAGGGTAGATAAACCCAGATAATTTTATTTATTTCTTAGAAGAGGAATGAAAGGAACAAAACACAAAATGTTTAGGACTATAACTGAGCTGCGCAGGGTTGAACTGGGAAAGCTGAGCAGATGGAGTGACAAAAAAAACCAAGTGTACTTCCAGGGCATTCTTGCAGTCCTTTGGCAGTATGAAAAAAGCAAAGGATGAATAGTGGAAATCACTGGGAAATCTGAAGCAGCTGAGATAGAACTGCAGGGTATGGTGGGGACCTGTTTGGGAGCCAAGGAAGTTACTGAAGAATATAGGGAAAAGGGTAGGAGCAATGGGCCCAGCTGTGGCTGAGGAGAGGGGAGGATGGGAGAGAAGAAAAATTAAAAAAAACCCAAACAACAAAATGGCAGAGGGGACACGCTGGCAAGAGTGGGGAAAAACAGGAGAAAAGATGAAGGAAGCTTAGGGAGACCAAAAGATGCTGAGAGCTGTGCAGGCATCGGGAAGGAGATGCTGTGGCCTGGAGCAGGGAGACGGGTGAGACCTGCTAGAGGAGGCTGCCGGAGACTGCAAATGAGATGGATGAGATGGGAGAAAGGGGCAGGGGGGCAGCAAACCGAGGCAGCCAGCAGAGGGAGGATGCACTTCTTCCCAGCACAAGGAGATGGCAGAGGGGCAGCTGGACAGGGAGAGCGAGAAAGCTTAGCTTGGGGAATAAAAACAAAAGAGACTCAGTAAGCTTCACATTTTTATTAACTGACAACAGGAAAATCAGTGGAAAACTACTATACAAAGTCAAACATTTGTGTGCGTGTGTTACCTTTGTGTGTGGACGGAAGGGCACCGGGGAGACTGGTGCAGGGGCTGGCTTGCTCTCTCTTTGAAACTCTCTCTCTCTAACCAATGTTGACACTTCAGTTTTACTGAATGTAGCAAACACTTGGGTGCTTGGTAGGGAGGCTAATGAATGCTTTTAGGGTGTACAAATTTGGCACAGGTTGCAATTCCCTACCAGCATGTTCTTCCAGAAAACTGAAGAAGGAGCCGGGCCGGGCGCCGTATTGGCACTGAGGTGCAGCTCCAGCGAGCCACGTGTGCTGGCCCGTGCTGGCCCGAGCACCCTCGTCCTCTCAGGGTTTTCATGCCGGTTGTTAGCTGCCCTGCTTGGTTTAGCTACCTGTTGCTTTCATGGTCCCTAACCTTCAGCAATCCTCTCACTTGCCCTCCTGTGCTTTTCGCTCCCATCATCAAACACACTGACCTCCCCTCTTCTTCTGTTTCCTAACGTTTTCCTTCCAACCTTCTTTCCCAGCTGTCTCTGACCTCAGATCCCAGCTTTGCTGCTCCAACTTTTTGCATCCATGAAGCCCCTGTACAGATAGCTCAGCTCACTCCTCCACCAGCACGGCTCTCCCCCAGGCAAGCCACGTGGAAGGCATGAGTCCAACAAATTTGTGGTTCTGAGAAGCGATCAACACTTCTCTGCATCTGTGAGGTGCTCCTACGAGCCCTGGTACCTCCAGGTACCTCCCAAGGTGTTCTGCACCTCTGCTGCTCCTGTGCCCCCTCCTGCCAGACGCAGCCCTGTGCAGTCTCCTTCTCTCCCTGACTTTCCCCCCACCCGTGACTGAACCCCAGGAGGACCCTGCCTGGGTCTTGCCCGACACTTCCACCTGCTCCTTCCCAGTCATGCCTCCCTAGACCTGCTCTGTTGACCATTTACCCCTTCTCTCTTCCCAGAAAGGGCGTACCGATGGGGTGGGACGTGATGGGAGGATGGAGGGAGGCGGTAAGAAGAGGTATTTGCATTTGTCCCTGTTTTGCCGAGTTTCACACCAGGCTGGCTATCGTTTCCGTTTACAGCAAGCTGCAAGCTCAAGCCGCTCTCATAACTGCTAACTGGTTCTCCCCTGCCAGCATCGGAGGCTAAATATAAGCCCGTGGAGCCAGCCCTGCGTCCCTGCCCGTATCTGGCAGCGCCTGGCATTCCACTGCGATTTCACAGAGCCAATGCTTTTCACGAACTTGGCAGCTGAAGAGAGCCACCTCTCCCCGAATAAGCTGTAGGAGTTTCTAGAGGAATACGAAACAGATTGCTAGTTTTCTCTTCAGTGCAAAGGGCAAATTGCAATTTTCTTTTGAGTCCCTAAGTTAAATGCTGCGCTCCACCTCTGGGAAGTAAAAGAAGTCATGCCAAAAACTTGTTCAGCCAGTGCTGCTTGTTGTCCAATGGCTTGTTTGGTAACACTGTGGTTTTTTTGAGGAAACTGGTATTTTTAAAGGATTGGCAGTTATTAAACAGCATTTAATGCGTAAGGGAAACTTATGATGAATATGTTAGCATCTGTGCCAGACCAAACATCTGTAGTTTTTAATGGAACAGGCAATAGGAAATAAGAATTTTAATTCTGCTTTTCAGCTGACAGTATAAATCAGCTATTTTAAATTCAACCAAATTGAAGAACTTAATTTTTTGGTTCTTAGGGTCAAAAATGAATAGCTGTAAAGTATTCCACATGAACTAGGCATGTGAGTAATCTTGTCCTTAAATTACTTGCTTACACACTGATAAATGCAGATGATGGTTTTAAAAAACCATGGAGGCATATGTTAATTCAAAATACGCCCAGACGAACAGTGGGAGCCTGCCAAGTTGCACAGGTTTTAGGCTTCACTTTCACGTTAGAAGTACCTGTATACATCCAGAGCTGAAAAGTTCCCAGTTTGCCTTGACAAGATATCCCTAGAGAAGAGAGCGGCTGCAGCCAGCCTGCCGTCCCCTGCCAGCTCGCCCCCAGCGCAGCCCCTCCGAGGGGGCTCGGGCCAGCCCCAGGCACTGCCTCCTGCCTTGCTCTCACAGCTGGACCTCCGGTGACCAAAGGGGACCCCTGCTCTTTTGGCAGCTGCTGGGGAAGGAGGTCTCTGGCAACATCTCTCCTGGCTTCAATTTTGGCCATTCAGTTAGCAACCAGTGAGGGCTAAAAAGAAACCTGCCACAACATAAAAATCGTCACGGTGGTGACATACTCAGGCTATGTACAGTCATCAATGACTGAGTTATTCTGACTTAATGAGTTACGTTTCATGAGCTGGGTTACAGTAACCTGCCTTAATTAAAGAGCAAAACAAATTAGAATAAACTACCACGAAGGTGATTAAAACCAAAGCATGAAGTGTTTAAACCAGTATGTCATATTTAACAGGTGGGGTAGGCAAAAGATGTTCCTGCCTACGCTTACACAGTCTGAGCTTAAGAGTGCAACTTGGTAAACCATGGTAATTTAATAACTTAAAATTGTCCTATTGATGCAAAAGCTAAGGATTCAACACACACAGAGGCTGGTACCCTTCGCTATAGCTTGTTTGTTCTTGGAAATGGCTGATGCTGAAGGGATGTTACAGAGAACAGGATGAATGAAATCTAGTATTAAAGAATACATTGAACGGAGTATTTTGCAGACATATTGCCTGAATTATTAAAATGGGCTTGTGACTGGACGAAGTATTTAAACTACTCAGAAAGTAATTCTTGAAAATATGAAAAAGCGCAAACCACTGCTGGCCAACTTTAGTTAACGCATCTTGGAATGGCAGTGATGGTATCAAGATGAACTTAATGAATGGGAGAAATGGTGTGAGATAAACAAGCTATAATTCAGCAAGGACAAGGGTAATCTTCTACGTGTTGGTTGGAACAACTGATTGTGCAAACAGGGTAGAACATGACACGAAGGATCTGTGAATTACCATGTGCCACTAACCAAATGCCAACCATTTCATACTGCTAAGAAAAAAATGAATGTCATACGGGGATGTATGAACAGGAGTGCCATATGCAAGATGTGTGAAATCATCCTCCTACTCTACTTGCTGCTGAAAGCCTCAGCTTGAATCCTGCGCCTGGATTTAGGCACCGCACTCAACGGAAGATGTGGAGCGGCCAAAAGGAAGAAGATTGCTGGACATCTGGTAAGCGTAGTCTGAGGAAACCTGGGATGAAAGGGAAGAGGACTGGGCAAGCGAGAGTGGTCCCAAATATGCAAAGAAAAATAAAAGAAATTGTTTTCCAGATGCAGTGGATAAATAAGGACAGATGAGTTACAAAAGGGGAATTTGGGTTAGACATGATGCAAATGCCGTAGCGGTAGTGCAGCGGAACACAGGGGGAAGCGGCCCAAGGAAGAGATGAAGTGCAGGGCGAGAAGTATCTGTTAGGAAAGACGTAACCTTGTCCTGTGGCAGAGGGCAGATGAAGTCTGGAGAATGTTCCCCCCCTGGTTCCGTGATGCTGATGAAAATTTAAAAAACCTCAGCTGCTACAAACCAGGGAAACTTCATTAATGATTTATACTAGTAAAGGGGCCCTGCCTGAAATGTGTCCAGTGTAATAATTTTTTCTACCTAATTTTTGCTTTTAGCCATGAGATTATGAGTAATAGCTACAGGGCTACACTGTTAGCCAGAAATCCTTTAGCTTTCTAAAGGTCAGTTAATCTATGATCTAATCTGATGGTCACTGAAATTAAGTGGAAGTAGTTCAGCGGGCTATAATGGAGGGTGGTTTGTGTCTCTACCCTTCGGTTACCTTGAGTTAAACCATCCTTTATAAGCAAAACAACATATAGACATGAAATAAATTTTGAAATGCATGCTGAATCTTTCTGTTGTACTGCAGGGGAAAAAAGGCAACCCTGCCTTTCTAGCTATCTGCTGGTTTAAAACAGTTCTCTTTAAAAACCGCAGAATGTCTTTCAGTGCCTTCTGTTCACCTGTTGATATTCCTGTTCCTCAGGAGATTTTATGCAGCTGGGGAAGTAGGCAAGATTCACACGAACTTGGCTGCTCTGTCTTGACTTGTTCACAGCGAGAGCTGAGCTGCGTATTTGAAACTGACTCCTTTTAAGAGTGGAATACTTCAACTAAGCAAGACCAAAAAAAAACCCAGGAAGAAAAAAGGAAAAGAGAAGCAGAGTTGGCTACGCAGCTCAGCAGTTAAAGGAGCACTAAAATAGAAGTGTGAAACTTTTCATAGTTATCTGTAAGTCTTCAAGGATTTCAAATCTCAGCATAGTTACTATTAGTGAATTAAAGATCTGAAATGTTGTCCCAGTGAGCAGATGCTTTGATCCCTAAACAGAGCTAATACTTCATATTTTTGAGTCGCTTTCCCCAGGTACTTTCATTTCTTACGGCTGGACTTTAGACAGCTTTTCTACTACTCCTGCAACACATCTGGAAATCCCCTCCTATATAATATTATACGTAATATACACTACTTAGTTTGAGGAATTGAATTTTATACTACATGCAGAGACATAAAAACCCACAAAAGAAACCAAAGACTCAGGTCAGAAAGCTAGCCTTTTTTTGACTCTGACTTTCTCATGCTGCATTTCCTCTAGATTATGATACAGTTTAATTTTCATGGATGTCATCTGAAAGTAAGAGCCGATGTACTATAGCTGAATTCTCTGTGTCACCGAACGTATTCTGTAAGTTAACTGGTAGCGCGATGCACTGAAGCACGGTCTTTAATTAAAGTGCAACAATACCACAGCTACAGTACAGGCATGGCATAAGAACCTGGCGCTGGATATAAAAATAGCTGTGCTGAAACGTGTCAGATCACTACACGATGTGACTAAGTCAGTGGAGACACTCTTACACTTGAAACCTGAAGTATTACTGAGCACTGATTTTCAGCTGGGGAAGCTGTGATCAAATCAATGCATGTATTATTCTCCACAAATGAATAATGGCGTGAACAAGGACATATTAAACACCTACAGCACACAAAGCTTTTCACACTGGTTATGAACCAAACACAAACAAAGAGGCTGTGAACTCTCCAAAGCTCTCGTTTTGTCTTCCCTGAAGTCCTCCTGCCTGTTTGGATACAACACACAGCATCCCCACAAACGCCCTGGTGCCAACAGGAGAGGGCACTGATTTCGGGTCGGGAGCAAGCTGACTGCCCTTCTCTCCTCCTCTTCCCTACCCTCGAGGAAAACAAAACTAAACAAAACAAAACCACCCCATAGCCCACAGTGAGCGAAGGCGGTACGAAAACCAGGGAGATGAAGACACCTCTGCCGGCACCAGAGCCAGGGAGCAGGCAACGCCACGTCCCTCCGCAGCCCTCCACGGCGGGATGCGCTGGTGCTAACCGGACGGGTCCGTCCCTGACCAGGGGAGGCAAAGCTCTCCACCCCAGGGCTGTAAAATCCTCCTTACCCTCGCTCAGCCAACACAGGGGCTTCAGGAGAAACACAACCCAGAACCGACCACTGCCCTTATCCCTCGGACAGGCGCCTGCCAAGCCAGAACAGCACTGCTCTGCTCTCTCAAGGAGCCGGCGCTCTCTAAATGCCCAATGCGCGCAGCCTCTTTGATTTGCCGGCACAGCTGATGCTGTCATTGCGGCACAGGGACCTCTGCAAAGGTTTCCCTCCAACGCTGGCCACCAAAACCAGAACCAAACATCCACAGAAAAGCAGCAGCTGGGCTCCCACTCTGCACAAGGCACGGCATTTGCACATCCTTGTTCCTCGCTACCGCGCGGTCACCACATCCTACAGCAGGGTGCTACGCCACACCGGAGCCCCAGGCATGATTTTAACGTCCCGGCGCAGTACAAACAGTTTAGGAAAAAGAGGCCGTGTGGATTTGGCACGGGGCAGCGTTTCAGGGAGGAGGCACCGGGAGCCATGCAGTGATGCTTCTCTGCTTGCTGGGAAATGCGTCAGGGAGGCACAAACACACATGAGAGAGAGGAGATAGGAGATAGTTACCTAACATGACGAAGGGAATTCCCAGGAAGGTGGAATTGTATTTCCCACCAGTGAGATTGATGATCCCAGCTGCAGTCAGGGTGGCAAGGGTCACGGTCAGCAATCCCAGCAGGCCAAGCCAGGGTTTGCTGCGGACACAATCCTGCATGGAGCAGCAGAGAATGGCCAAGGTGACCACAAGGACCAAGCTTGTGATCAGGTAGCGTTCTGACACCCTGCTCGTCTTCTGGAAATCCTCCTTCAGCGAAGAAGAAGTGAAAGGATACATTTTGACTTTCCTGTTGGATTTCTGGAAAAGTTCAACAGTGTCACAAAAAATGGACTCCCACTTCTCTGCTACCATGTCATTCAAGGAGTTGATTGCCTGCAAGTAGTAGGTGAGCTGAATGGCTTCTGCAGACTTCACCCGGTCTTTGCTGTGCACAGTAACCCCACCAAGCTGATGCCCGTTATACACTTCCCTGCCATCCTTTAAATGAGTAATCGGATAAGTGATTGCAAAATTAGTTCGATTAGAAGAACGAGCAGCCTTTAATTCCTCCAGTACATGCACTATGTCGTCCACTATGCATGTCTTGTCATTGTTCAGGATACATATATGGGCAAACGTGTAATTGAAACCAGGTCTTTGAACTTGGATCCTGGTCACAGCAGAGTGCAACTACAAGGGAAAGAGAAATCACACACGTTATTCATCAGTTTATCTCGCACAGTAGCAGCCAGAACAACAGCGGCTCCTCACCTCCGTCCCTTTCCTATTTCGTCTAAGCAACAACAACAAAAGTTCTGGTGACTGCAGCATTAATAGCACACTCATTGCAAAAAAAGGAAACATGCATTACAATAGCAGTATTATTCCCCTACGTCCTTTGCTGGTAACTCGGGTGTGTTGTGGCTTGCATCTGTGCCATGTGCAATCTGCCGTTTGGGCTCTCTAAACAAGCAAACTCAAAAGGCCCGGACCTCCACTTTCAAGTGATCTGCGTGAACATAAATGGGAGAGCTACAGCCCAACTGTTTCCGCGGACACTGTTGTGCTCAGGATTGCCAAATTACTCTCTCGACAGATAAACTTCAGGTACAGAAGGCAGAAGCGGAACGTGCCCGGGGTGCCAGCCGCGCAGGCTGTGCCGGCGGCCTGGCAGCTGGCAGCGGCAGGGGACTAGCACTCGCTCGGAGTAAAGGACAGGCCACAGCTGCACGTCCTAAGTGTAGAGGTCGTTGGCATAGCAGGAATAAGATAGCTGGCATTAATTAATATGCCCTCTTTTCCCCTCCCCTTTTCCCCCATCAAATCCTCAGCAAGTCTGAGAGCGGGAAGCAATGGCAGAGAATGACACTGTTTTTCTCTTTCTCTCTCCAGGAGGTCGCGTTAATCAGGGAAGGCCCTAATTTTAGGGCCTGCAGGTTATTACCGCTTATTGTTTGGTCTAGCAGCTCTTAGCGCAGCCTCCTTCGTACGTTGTTCTGCATCCTTCTGAAATTTGCCACACCTGAGCTCTGACCCGAAGTGCATTCAGTTATTTTTGAGCATCAGAAGGGCAGAAAAATCACGCTCTCTTCTTGAAAAAAATATAGAAAACTCTTGCAACCTTTCCTGAAACCATTTTAGAAGCAGCAAGAAATCTAAAAGACGGTAAGGGAATAGCCCCGATAGGCTAAGGTTACAATATTATTCAAAAGTAGGATATTGAGTTTGCTAAGGCTGGGAGCCTTAGCAAAGCGCAAGCTGGTTTTTTGCACATTTTCCTTGCAAAACGTGCAGGCCTCACCCACCACCATCACCAAGTAACTCCTGTGCCACCCTAGCTGTGCAGAGCACCAAGACCTTCCACAAGGATGCTGCTGAGGCCAAGGCGATGTTACCCACCACCAGAAGTCTGAGCAGACCTTCCCTGTGGCTGTGACACCCTTTGTCGTGGGTAGCCACGAAGTTCAGGAAGGGGCTCCCTCTGCTCTCTTCCAGCTGGCATGGGGGGTACCTGACATCCCAAATGGTGGGGGGCCCTGCACGCCGTTGCGTACGTGCTTTGCACGTGGCTCAGTGAGATACACGGTTCTCTTGAGGTGTCAGCAGGGTCCCAGCGGCCCCGTGGACACGGCAGTCTCCACAGCCTGGTTGCTCGGGCGGCCACATCTGCTGCCGCGGGGGGAGCAAATCACCAGATCCGCTCTGAGGAACTGCATGGATTTATCCTTTGGTACCTTTTACACCAAGGGAAATGGTCATAGGAGCATTGCAAAGGTGTGGCAACACAACCAGGGCTGATAAAAAAGAAGGAGAAGTCCTCCTTCACCTGCAAAATGAGAAGACCACAGTTCTTCCAGGGAGCTGAAGAGCCAAATTAAGAATGACTATGATTTCTTTTCCTTAAAGGGGGAATTATTAGTTATTATTAGTTATTTTCTGCCTTCAGATTTTGAGCAAGACAATGAAAACCGGCTATGGAGAGATGATTCCTTTTTTTTCTACTTGTATATGCTGTTTTCCACTGCAATCCAAAGAGGGCAGGAGGCTCTTATGCCCAGTAAAGAGACTGGGATTAGGTGATATTTAATGGAACTAGTTCCTTCTGAAGACAAACACTGATTAAAAAAATAGAAGATACAGTACATGAGAGCAGTAGAGCTTATGTACTCATCTGGTTGCAATGGACAAAATGTCTAATAATCATGGCCAAAATCCTGCGTCTGTTGAAGTTAAACAGTCATAGTGACTTTTGTGTGGTATTTCAGACCTATTTGCAGAAAAAAAAAACATTTATACGATACGATGAATCTGATTGTTTTGTGATTACATTGCAATAATCTGTGATGGGTATAAATTTAGTTAAGCTGCCTCCGTTTCTCAAGATGATATGATATCATATAGGGAAAGATTACAAAATTCCTATATTCTCAACTTGTTTCTCTAGCAGCTTGGGGGTGTGTTTTTCCACATTTGAGTAGTTTTTATTTTCGACAGAACAACAGTTCGTTATTGACATTAGAAAGACAGGTTTGAGAAATGAACTGAACTAACAAATCTTTTCACAGTACTGTGAGAACACAATACCTGGCCATGGTGAGAAGCAAAATTCTCCATCGTGGTGGGACAACAGATAACTGTCTGTGCGACAGATGGGGGCTTTTGCACAACTTTATTCTAAAATGAAACAAATTAAAAGATTTGCAGGAACATGCCAAAGAAATGAGCCTGTATGGGGAATTCTTCCCGTCTTTCCAGTTTGTTTCTGCAAAGCTCTGCTTTGCAAGAGCTGTTTTGGGGTATGAATTCAAATGTATGTCATTACAGTTTGGGGAAAATGCCCTGATTTACTAAATCAAAGACAGATATTTGATTTTAAATTTTTACAATGGCAGCTACTGTATGGTTTTCATTGATAACGGTTGTAAAATCAGATGTCATATGAAGAAGCGCAGCTGAGGACAACTAGAAGGAATAGAAGGAATTTCCTGTCTGTATTAGATTCGCACTACAATTCCTTCAGAGAGGATCCATCGAGTGACACAATGCAGGAGAAACTAAACTGTCATGCAACTTTTATGAAACAATGTGCGTTGCTATTTACCTACCTTGCCTCACTGCTGCATTTGCTTCCTTCTACATCTGAAGCACTTTCTTTTAATATTTAGGTTATAAAATAACCTCATCTGTCACAGCTGTTACTTCATCTCTAGCAAAAGGCTAGAAGCTAAATGTCATACCTAAAATACTCATTTCTTCTTGGAAATGATCACGTCAGACTCAGGAGCCCGTTCTGCGGCAGTGGCCCGGTGCTTTCTGCAAGGCCATGCTGGGCTGGACCAGGCACCGCGTTGGGGGGACCTGCCCATCGCACCTCCCAGCGATGGGGTTTGGGGAGGAAAAGGGAGCAGGCAGCCAGCTCTGCGTCCCGGCACGTCCTGGCAGCCGAGCAGCCCCCAGAGCTGGCTGCAAGCTCATGCGGTTTAGAACAGCTCTGAGATGTACTCCGAGCTTTGCCAGCGGCCACAACATTTGGTCTCGAATTGGAGGCAAACAGCCAAAGAGGAGGAAAACCTGCCATTCCCTCCATCCCACCAAAGTATGCCGAGCACTGCCCCAGCGCACCCAGGGATTCAGCTCTGGGAAGCCTGACTCAGACTTTCATCCTCAAGACAAACACATCACTTTACCTGCACTTTGCTTTTTCAGACCAGATCCTGGGAAAAACCCCTCTGTCGCCTCAGTGCAGGGCAGGGGTGCGCTGCAGCATGGCTGCAAGCTGTCTCTCTCCCTTTGCTTGCCCGTGGCAGCCTGTGCGCCGCAGGGCTGCTGCCTCTTCCCCGCCGAGAGCTGCAGTCCCACGGCACTCTCCTCTCTGCTGCCATGCTGGGGATTCAACTGCGGCCATGCAGATTTTTCCACTCGCATCCAGAGCCCACACCCATCGTCCCGGGTGACTGGCTTCCACAGAAAACAGAAGGTCCAAGTGGTTACAAGGGCACGTCCTACGAGTTCAAGGGATTACATGGTCTGCAATTTGGCTTGCCTCTGGTACACCGGGAGGTCCCCCAGGAAACTTCAGTTTGTTAACAGGAGATGGTAAAGGCTGTTGTGTGATGGGGACAACATTAGCAATATGCTAATGCATAATGCATTTTGTACTCCTTAGCGCAGCAGATTTTAATAGCAAGTAACCATATTCTGAATAAACCTGGCACCTGGTACTGGGACAAATGACTGACCACCAGATTCTCATTTATCCAGCTGTTTTCTTATCCTTACCAATCCTATTAGGAGAAAGGGAGATTTAAAGGAATAACAAAAGCTGAATGAATGTTTTTTCTTGAAGGGAGACATGCACTGCTTGCTCATCGCTCACAGCTTTTTCAGCTAGCTAACAGTGCAAGGAACCAAAAAGCCGTTTACTGCTGAGATGCCAGAGCACTGCAGCATGAGAACTGCACAGCATCGCCTAAGCTCCCTTGCCACGGTGGCACACTGTCCCTGAAAGCACCCAGGCACAAAATAACAATTTCCACCCCCTCTTTCGTTGTTTAAACAGTGACCATCACTTGCAATTCCCCTCTCCCTTCCGAAAATGGTGTTTATGTGTGTCCCGTACCATGCCAGAGATTTCTAGAACAGAGTTTTCTCTTCCTCCAGCCTTTAGCCATTCACATTTGGTAACATCTTGGTCTTGGTCTTTGTTTATTCTAAGTCCCATGCTCACTCGGTTATTTATTTTAGACAGAGAGGAAAGATGGCTTCAACCGGAAGACAAATCCCTTTCTGCAAATACCCCCAGTTGAGAGCTGTACCGGTCTCATGCCTCCACACCAAGCCACGTTTCAGCCTTGTGGCACAGCTGACAGACAAGAGGTGGCGAAATCGCACTGCCCTGCCAGCTGGTTTTGCCCGTGGGCCCAGGAGGGGATGCCAGGAGGCAAAACATAAAATCCCTTCACTTATCCTGGGCTAAACCATTTGCTCCAGGGCTTCAGAGAGCCGCGGCTGCTAAGATTTCTTCAAGCTGTTTTTGGCTGCCGGTCCTCCTACCTCTGCCATCAGCACAGGAAGGCAGGTGCCGGGAACCGGAGCACCCCCGTAGGCTCGGTTTGGCTGTCCTGGGATGGCCAAGCCCCGCACCGGGCTCTGCGAGAAGCCTCTTCCCCATACAGAGCTTGGCACAACTTTCAGCAGTGGCAGCAAAGCTGAACCTGAAGGCAAAGGGGTTGTACTTAGAGATGTATATTCAGGAGAGAAAGGAAAGCTTGATTTTATTCTTAAGTCCATGCAAAAGATGCAGGGAGCTACAAGAAGGGGTGAGGAAAACCTCTAGCCCCTTTGCTTTGTTGAGAAACCCTTTCTTTAATTCAAAAGTGAGCAGAATTTTGTCAATTTAATCAGGTAACAAAAAAGTCTGCAGCCTCCCTGCGAAGCAAACAGATCCCATCCCAGCAGGGAAGGGTTAGAAACTGCTGATTCATTTGCAAAATGGTCCAATCCCAGAAATCCTTTAAGCCCACATTACATAATCTGCTGCCCCGATCAAAGCTATGGGCAAGGGGGATGAGGCACAAGGACCAAGCGATGGCCACTGGTGTCCCACACGGGTCTGGCCTCGCTGGTGGCACAGCTTTGCTCCCAGGGAAACTCCACACTGAGAGCGACAGCAACATGCAACAGGACACTTCAGTCTCGCCAAGCTCCTATTCCCAGCTCACGGAAAGACATCCCGACTCCCGTGGGAGCTGGATCAGTTGCAGCCACCATTTTTAATATTAAGGATGTGTACAACTACCTCCTGCTTATCATATATACCGCAAAAATGTGTTTCGTTTTGCTGCTGAGTGGTGATGTGCAGTGTTTTATTTGGGACATTGCTCATCGTAAGGACTTGACTATGCTTTGTTACTTGACAATCAATGAACGGCCAACTAGACAAAACTACCTAGATATATGGATGTCCTCCTGTACTGCGAATGATCTGGCACATAGAGAGACATGTGTTTTACTCACAGGAGTAAGATCTTTGCAATGCCATATGACTTTTTTTGTTGTTGCTATTATTTGATTCTATTTAGTCTTTCAGTCTACATCTGATGGTTCAAATTAAAAATGAGCTTCATTCTAGTCAGTGTTGCCAACTCTTACAATTTTTTTACTGTCATTTTCACCAAGCCTGGTTTTTCTCTGAGCCCTGGAGCCTGAAGTATTGCAATTTTTTAAAAAAACCCTCAGCTTTCATTAAAAAAAAAGAAATGTCTGATCTCATGGTTATGGAGGAAAGCCTGAGAAAGCTCAAAAATAAAGTGAAGAATGAACTCATTATCTATTACTGCTTAAAATCTCATCACTGTTTTGGGTTCAAGACTGAAAAGCTAGAAAGCAGGATGAAGACAATGATTTTAAATGTAGGCTTCATTTTCAGGGGAAGCTGGTTTACTCTTTTGGTAATTTTTACAGGTAACTTGTGCCAAGGAAAACGAAGAGGAGAAAAAGCCTTTAATGGATAGCTATAAATTTCTCGACTTTTTCTATGATCTCAGTAATCTTTGGCATTTCGTATCTTTGCAGAGTGCTTTTTTATTCACTTCAAGAGACGGCCTCAGTCAAAATGTAAAAGGGTTAGAAGAGGGAAAAGACTTGCACGGCTCCCAGCTTAATTCACGGAAGAAAACACTGTGGGCTCTGCAGACATGGGCAGAATTAAACTATTAAGAGTGTATTTTCATCAGAAGAAGGTGCAGAGAGGGAAGGCAAGGGAGGCTGTGCCCTGCTGTCAGTCTGAGACCATGGGTCCAGGGCAGAGGTTCAAAGGGGGCTGGTGGGCAGCAGCCTCCTGACCAAGCCAGTTTGGCCAAGGGATGGAGAGCGTGCACACAGCCGATGGAGGAAGCCAACAGATCCTAATGGCTCAGGATAAACATTAGACATTGCAGCTGGAGAGCGTGCAGTGAGGATCACTACTGGTAGCTGGGCTCTTCTTCTAGCAGTCCTACAATCAGGTTTCCTGAAGAGATGCTAAGATACTAATTATGCAGGCTATGTGTTTTTGCAACTAATTTTTTCAGCTGTCCAAAACATGGTGAATTGTATTTTCTCCAAACAATTTTCATGTAAATAAAATCTAAAAATTGTTCAAACTACAAGTCATCAACTGAGGGACAACTATTAGTGCTCGAAGTGGCAGATGTGCGTGCATTTATATTTCCATCTGCCTTCTTGGTAGCTACAGAAAATTGCTAGATATGATTTTTCTTTTCTATCTGAAGTGGAGAAGCTTTTATAATCAATACTGTCTTAGTTCTGACAATCACACTGGTAATTCTGCCTGAATTTGTCCCAGTGACAGAAGCCCACTCCGGTTTTCGGGCAGACCGCTGCTGGAGGATGGGACGCCGGGGCAGCAGAAACATTCTGCACAGCCTGGTGTGCGGCTCTGAGATTGATTTTTCATGATGGGGAAAAAAAGATGAAACCTTCACTCCTGCAGCTGATCTTGCATCAGCTCCACCACCGGTAGCCTTCTCCATGCGCCCCAGACCTCTCCATAAACACCCCTCCACCCTTACACTGCTTCTCAGGGGGCTGGAGACACGGTGCAGGCTCTTGCCAAGGGCTCCTCCAGCAGAAGTGTGACGAACGGTCCCTTCCTCGCTGCAGGGAAACCTCAATAGCTGCAAGTTCACCGCCCACCGCGTTAATTAACAACTCAGCTCCTCATTCTCCCTTCCAACAGGAGAGAGAGGGTTCTCCTGCTGTAAACTCCAACTTAAAGGCAGGGCCTGGTCACAGCTTTTGGGAAGCCCAAACGTGGTCACTGGGGAGCCCCGGCAGCTCTCCTCAAGCCTTGCGGCACTGCCTGGGGTGCCAGTAGCCTGGCCTCGGTGGCTCTGATGCACGGAGGTCCCTGGCCTCTGATGCCTGCCCTGCCTGCTTGCTGTGCTTTCCTGGAGGGTCACCCAGAGGGGTGACATCCCCCATCACACACGTCCAGCCACGTATTGAGAAAATCTGTCCCGCATGAGCTCTGTTAGATGGAAGGCGAGGTCTGACCTTCCAAGGCAGGAAAGGCAATGCACCACGGGGCGCTGGGCGTTCCTAGCACGGCTGGCAGCAGCTCGGGGCGCAGGGTTGTAGGGGAGCATCGCACCATGGCGTGAGGCAGGAGGGAGAGCGGAGGGGCCATGTCCTGTCTGGTGCTGCTGGAGCAGGACAGGGGGGCAGTGGGGACCAGCGGGATGTGATCGTCCTCCCGGGCACAGGCAGCTTCAGGACTTCTGCTCCAGCCGCTGGCCCGCTGCCTGCAGGAGAGATCAAACCCTCTCGCCCGCAGGAACCACGCCGAGGAGCTGCTGCTGCTGACATCGGGAACTCAGGGGGGTTTCTGCACATGCTTCCACGCTGTCCTTGCAGCGCGCTATTTAGCTTCCCTCTTCCCTGGCTGCTGGCTGTGCCCAGATCTTACCTGCGTATCTTAATTCTCATCTGTTTTCGCATAAGATACATTTTAGCCCTGCAGCATTGTGCTGCTATGACAACAGGCTTGCACTTCTGCTGCTTTCACACCCTTGTTTTTCTTGTATTAGGACTCTTCCCCTCATGTTACAGCTTTGCTCCTAAGACATGACTCCATCCTTTTTTTTTTCTTTTCCAAGCAGAATTCACTATTTGTTCTGTTGACTGTTTCCCTAGAAGTGTTTTTAGTGCCGGGGCTACCTAGAGAAGGTGGAGACCTACTGGTGGAGACCTACTGTATCCATTGCTAGATCCACAGTTGACTGCCTGTGTCCAGGCATTCAAAAGTAGTCGAAGTTTTAAAATAAAGGTACCTTGCATTAGCCAGGATCGCTACAGACCCAGCTTTTGGCTCTGCTGAACAACCAGAACCCACTTCTACCGACTTTGAAAATAATGGCTTAAGTGTGCCATGTTTGTGCAGCAAAGCAATTGGAAATACCACAGACACGGGACCATAAATACGGTTATTTCCTTCATGAGTTTCCTCACACGTAGAAAATAAGTGAGGAAATCCAGGAAGACCATAGACAGAGCGTGCAGGCACACACATTAACAGGGACATAATAATTCAGGAGCAGAGAGAGGAAATAAAACCCCATCATGTATGAGGTCTACAAAATTTTGAAGTTAAACTGTTTTGTTCTGCAGCAATCAGAAGTTATGCAGTTCTTAAATAAATGTGTCCTTAAACAGAAATACCTAATTTTACTATTTGCTTGCAGGTTCAAATAGATATTTATTCCGTCATCTACATCTATCGATGGCCAGTTTATATGAGAGGGGCGATGTATAAGCACTGTCTGAATATATGTAGTTGGGAGAGGTTTCTTTAAAAAATATAACCCCTCATTTTCATAGAGGCAAACTGCAAATGCAATCCCCTTCAGTAAGGCATGTTACATTTCAATCCCTTTTCATCTTTGCGTCTTGTCATCTTAAGTGGGGTTTTTGCCAAAAAAATATTAGTACTGTGTTATTGTTATAAACACAGTAATGTAAGTGGAAGAGAGGATATTCTTCTGCAAAAAAAGGAAACCTTTCATTTAAAAAAAAAAAGTCTTTTGTAGTATAACGCAGTTAACTCACTGTAAGTATAGAGGAATGAACAGGCTCAAAAGGATGGGTGTCTCAAATTCGGGCTAAATCAGAATATATTTTCTGGGGTTCAAAAATCTGGCTAGGTCTGTATTTCTAGTGAGTCTGTATGTCTTCAACCCACCAAGTTTCTAGCTGCAAGTGGAAATAGCACCATGAAATGGTAGGGGGCTGCTCTAACACTATTTTTAGGTGGGATTCTAGGCTTAGATGATTTTTACAGACTTTACGTAATCATCTGAACTTTTGCATGATGGTCCACACCAAATATCCCAATTATTTTTGTTTCTCCAAGCACTTCTTGGAATACAGGGGTAAAAGCACACTTCCTTCAGTTAGGTGTTTTACTTCCTACCTCTCTCTCTCTCTCTCTCTCGTGAAATCTTGAGGAAGAAAGGTCCTGCACACCGACAGCACAGGATGCCAGTGCCCTGTGCTCAGCTGTAGAGCAGGTACAGCAGCGAGTAAAATTTCATTATTGCCCTCCCACAGTATCTCAGTCTCAGGATGCATCTCTTGCATATCCGAGACTGTACCAAAGCTTGTTGTTGGATCATCTATTCGAGGCCAGAGATTCAGGATATGTTTAGATTTCTCCCTTTCTTCTGCAAATGACCATGCTAGCTGGAAACACAACATTGGGATGGCAGGCCTAGAATGGTTTAAGCATTTATGGGGAGTTATGAGAACTGTGGATGGAGATTTATACCAAAATAAAAAAAAAAGGGTGCTCAGCATCATCTCCAAGTCAAAACTATTATTAAAGTCAGCCACACACCTCCCTGCTAATGAGCAGGAGAGACCTTGCATGGAGCAGCTCGCACATTCAGCGAGACCTGCCACTGTCATGTGAGCAGCCAGCGTCGCGCTGGCAGATGCATGCTGTCAGCGGGGAGTCCTACGGCAGCTCCTGCTCTGGGAGCGCCGCTTGAGATCTGGGCCCGAGGCAGTTGTGAGGCTGAGCCCTTCCCTAAATCTCTTCCCAGCCAACCAAAAGGGTATCATGCAGTAGTGGTAACGCTGAGTTTCTTGGGCTGATAATGTGCCCACGAGGAATTGCACTAAGCTAACCGGAGTATTGTAGAGATGCCACCAAAGAAGTTATTTCATTAACTAATTAATTGATTAGGACGTTAGAGTGATTAACTTTTGACGGTACCAGCTATGTTTCAACTCAGACCCCAAAACTTTGTATCCCTTTACTAAGGGGACAGTAATGGAAGCTGACTTCTTCCTCTGCCGAAACCAGAGGAAATCTCCTTCCCTTGCCACATGTCTAGGGTAGCTGTAGCTGTTCAAGGCTCATTCCCTTCCCTCCTTGGCTGATGAGCTGGAATACAGCAGCTGAGAAGAGGTGCTGCAAGAGCAGACAGTGCCTGCCTGGGGCAACCATCCTCCTGGGTCTCCCATCCTCCTGCTAGTGGGTGGAGATGCAGCAACAACCATGCGGGAGGAGCCAGTGTCCAACCTGACGCCTCTTCTAAAGCAAAACCTCTCCCTCGGGGAGGTCATCCTTCTCCAGAAAAGGAAAGATAAGCAAATGCTGCTGTATAGGTTCTCTGCCCTGACTGTGCCTACACGGCAGCGTTTTCAGGAATGTAGGTGGGATTACTCCATGGCTTCACCCAGGACACTTATTTACAAGCACAGCACTTTGAGTTGGTTGGCTCTGGACTGGGGCTGGGGCTGCCTTTGCTCCCTTCTCCCCTTCGTGCAACTGCATATATATATATATATAGGAAAACCTCAATGGCCACCTTTCCGTTTCTCCTTCCCTTGGTGAGCCCTGGTGACACAAAATGATGTAGCCCTGCATCACCACGGATATAACAATATTGGGAGCTAGGAGCCTCCCCTCCTGTTTTGCTGTGCTTTGACCCACAGGGCCATCCACAGGGTTGGATAGGCAGCTGCCTGAGCCTGGCTCTGCCCACAACAGAAATAATCAGGACAAAGGACATAATCTATTCTGCACAAGATATACTGGAATTAATTAGATAAGTGAAGAGTTGGAAATAATGCATCAAATATGCCTGACAATGTCAGATTAACAGTAAAAGTAAACAGTCAAATGGCAATGGTGTTCATTATCTCACTAAATGAAAAATAATAATTTTGTTAGCAAATTCTGTCTGTTAAAAGTGAGACAGTGTTAAATACTGACAGAACTTTCTAAGTTATAGCTCTTTCGCTGCGATAAATCTTACGCAGAAGTTTGCTTGCGGAAAGATTCCGAGTACCATTTATTTGTGTGTCACTATGCTATTGATAAAACTACAGCTCTCTAGAGAAAGCAGTACAGAGAAAAAATCCATTATCATTATTATCCTATGACTGAGTAAATGTGCACATACTGGATGCAAATGCAATTCATGGTACAAGAAAATGAAGGAAGGAAAATCGTCTCTCTAGAGTTTTCTCGTTCGCCAGTAACATTCCTGTTACTGTACTTAGTGAGTCGATGCTCATTCAATCTGTTTGCCGATTACCGTTGGGTAATATGTCAACAGCAAAAAAAAAAGGAAAACATAAAATACTGAGTGGCTCTGTACTATAGTGCTGTATGTGTCTACAGTGGAAATAAAATATAAATAAATCCTCTGTAACAGTTATTTCCTTGTTTAGTAAAGAGTGAGGTCTTCCCAAAGTCTCTTACAATAGGTATTTGTATCTATTTTCTAATTTTAGAAGAGACACTCCCTCAAGCAATTAAAAAGAATTAAAATTGGCTTTTGTATGGGCTGACAGTTTGACATTTCGGGGGGGGAGCAATGCTGAGTCTCTGGGGTTTCCACAAGGCAACAGCAAAAACGTGTGGGATTGAGCTAGCCACACCTCTGGTTATTTGTAAATGTTCCTCTCCTTTTTCTTGGGTGAACTTGACCCTCTTAAGACACAGTTTTTGCATCTGTCCTCCCTGTTTTTCCTTCTAAGATTGTTCGAAACTACTGGGGTGTAAACTGGAGTACCAGCTCCAACAAACGTACATTTCCGACATGTTATGACATATAGTACGGTGAGATGTCCTGTTAGATTGTGACTTGCACGCTCTGTGCTGCCCAAGTGACAGGGAAAGATGCTGCCCGCTCTAACTTGAACCGGCAGCACAGGCTGCACCATGCCTGCAATCTACAAGCTGAGCCGGATTTTTCTTTATCTATGAAACCAGCATTTTCTGTGATGGTGGGTTGGGAGCAGAGGGGAAAAAAATACTACCCGCTAAAAATAATCAGCTGAGTTATGTCATTTGCCTTCATGAGCAGCGAGAAGGAGGTTTTGTGCTACCCCTCTCCAGGCAGAAGTGCGGTCCAGACACAGCAGCAGCCCCCAAAAGCCTTCTCGGCAGCTTGGCAGATTGGTACCTAACTGTTTTTGAAGTTTGAGTTTATCAAAGCCCGAGTCGCCTTAACTCGGGAGCACGACTGCACGGCGAGTACAGAGGCGCCGAACAATTATTTAAGCGAGCAGCCTGCCCTCCTCGCTCACCCAAAGCAAATGAAAGCAAAACAGGGAAAAAAAGAAAAAGGGAAAAAAAGAAAAAGGTAAAAAGAGGGGCGGAGGGGGNGCGGAGCCAGCCGGCGCTGGCCGGGATCGCGGCGCCGGCTCCCCGCGGCGGGCAGGCATCCCAACTGTTGCAGGGAGGCGAGCGGGGAGCTGCGGCGGCAGCGCCCGCG